>JAUTBT010060587.1:8442-33224 GCA_032361225.1 Lepetodrilus schrolli | reverse complement strand
TATATATATCCTCAGTCTGGACCCGGGTGTATGAAAGTGACATTAACTAATGGCATTATTAGCCGTTATTCCTGCATTGACTTTTAATGCTAACATAATGCTACGTTAGTTAATGGAGGTTTAATGACACGTTATTGGAGCATTAGTGTTTCATACAACCAGGCCCTGGTCACTTCTGCAGTCATCATAAACAACAGGTGCAAAACCACTGGAGAGACACCTGAACCATGACAAATTCGAATTTGGCCTATGATTGGCAAAGACATCCGAAGATTACTATTGCATCAATTTGCCATAGAACGTTGATCAATATTATGAACAATTAACTGTGGACAATATCCATTATATAGCAATTAATAGTCAAAAATAATATGATATACATTAAATCAATGTTTTGTTTTCTGCTGCCATTTATAGTTAAGGTCATCTAATTCAATAAATATAATAATATTGATAACCAGTGGAACATGAGAAAGAAGTAGTTGGATGTATAGTCAAATCAAATGCATATAACTTTAAAACTTCATCAGGCCTCTATGTAGGTCAATTATCTGTGATTGTATGCCTTTAAAACATTCTTCTTGATTATGCCTGTAACGGACGGTACATTTTTAATTTAGACGGTACAGAATTAATTCAATTAAAATTAAATTGTTTATGTACTTTTGGTCATAGATGATATGCCATATATTTGACCCAGGGTCAATTGAAAATTTAACCTATTTTTCTAAAGTTGACCCATGTGTTATTTTTTAACCCGGGGTTAAATGCAAAACGACCCGTTTCTATGAGGTAATTAGACCCTAGGTTATAATTATAACCCTTTATTAAAATTTGACACATGGTCAAATGGTTGCATGTATCCTAGGCTTTACTTCCATGTGGTACTATAATCTTGATCAAATTTAGATTCTACAATAATTTTCATCGCTTTCGTTCATCAGATACCAAAAATATTGACTCGTTCAAATAAGTTCGTGTCAAACGGATACTTTTTTTCTCATCAATAAAATTAATCCTTATCAGTCTTTAAAATATTGCCAGTAGTATGGTCCGAGTGGACGCGACTTTCGGGACCGGATAATAGCTATGTTACTCGCGTTTTAAGAGCTACTGTTCCACATGACTGCGAACATTACCACAAACACCACGTGCCGTCCTTTAGTATCGAGCGTATGGCTGTTGAAATATTGATACCATCTATACGTAGGGTTCAGTTATTGCTGCCGATATATCAAAAAGCATTCCGACATCATTTCTGATATGCAATAAGTATATATACATGTAATTGGAATTATGTATTCCTTTGGACTTTCAAAATGTTTCCAAATCAATTTAATTAATAGTTTTTCGTGATCACCAGACGTCGAAAAGCACCCTTTTCAATGGTAATTAATGTTTCTTTTAGCGATATTATAATCAAGAATATTAGAAATATATGTGGGATAGAACGCAATTTCTCCGATCCTGAATGCCTTTGACCGTGTTTTGTATTAGCAAGAGTAGAGTCTGGTACTAGTGAAACCAGTGTCTCTTCTAAATGGATCGATGTTTATCGTATATCTAATCATCAACGTCTCTGTATCAGAAACGATTTCTCTGTTTATAGGATGGCCTGGTAGCTTTCATGGTTTTGGTAGAGAAGCTGGGTGGTTTATTTTGCATGCACAGTAGGATATGTTAAATATGCTTCATGATAGGATATACGTTACTGGACAATTACTGTGAGGCAATGTATTATTATCTTTTATTGTATTTTATTGTATTTTTATTTTTTGTATTTTTTGTTTGTTTTTCATCGGAGCGAATGCATATCTTCGTTAACGGATAAACCAAATTAAAATACAACCTTGATTCGTTTTCGCTACTCTGCAAAACTAAATTAGGGAGACGTGGGAACGAACAATGATTATATTTTAATTAGATTACTCTTGATTCAATAAGACCGATAGGGGTATATTCACGCGGAAAATAATTACTTTTGATTGGAAGCATTAATTATGGATTCAATTTACAACGTACAAGCTATCATATTCTTGCTCATTTATGACGAAGTCCAACGTCAGATGAACCGGTCTGCCAGGGACATACATAATACTCTTGTAGTAGAGACACGAGTTAGCCATGCAAAGTCAAGATTGGAGGAATGCAGCCATGACCCAAAACAGATGTTCAAGGAAGTAAATAACCTGCTTCAAAACTCGGCACCAAAAACCCTACCTGATCATTCCGACCCAAATGAACTTGCCAACATTTCCCCGTCGTTCTTCACATCAAAGATTGAGACCATTCGATCTGACTAATGTTCCTCACAGTCTGATCTGCCAGAGAGTCCTGTCACCTTCACCGGAAAACACCTTGACACTTTCCATCCCACATCGGAGGAGGAAGTCACGAAGTTCATATCCGGTTCACCGTCAAAGTTCTGCACGCTGGATTCTATACCGACATGGTTGCTCAAGAAGATACTGGATGCTATTGTGCCATCAGTCACGTGCATGTTCAATACGTCCCTCGAAACATCTGTGGTGCCTGATCAGTTCAAGATGGCAAATATCTGTCCACTCATCAAGAATCCTTCCCTCGATCCAAACACCATCAAAAACTATCGACCTGTGTCAAACCTCCCCTTATTGTCCAAGATACTCGAGAAGATCGTGGCACAACGCATCAAGCAACACCTTGAAACGAACAATCTCATGGAAGAGTTTCAATCGGCCTACAGAAGGAACCACAGCACAGAAACGGCACTGCTCCGTGTGCAAACCGATATCCTGCAAAACCTGGATAAACTTGAAGTTGTCGTGTTGGTGATGCTGGATCTTTCTGCAGCATTTGATACCATCGATCACGAGACTCTTCTGACACGACTCGAGAATACAGTTGGTATCACTGGTGCTGCCTTGGACTGGGTTGGAACATGGTTAGAACATGGATGAAAGCCAACTTCCTCAAGTTAAATGACGAAAAAACGGAGGTGTTCCTAGCAGGGTCAATGCAACAACTTCTGAAGACAGAACCTCTTGCTGTCACCATCGGTGATGGTCCCATCCGCACCGTTGATCATGTGAAAAGCCTTGGCGTCTACTTCGATTCCACCATGATTCCACCATCTTCGTCAGGTCAGCAAACTTCGACGGTACTTTTCACTGGAAACAACAAAGATGCTTGTCCGCTCCTCTCTACCTTTCCTCACTGCTAAAGAAACAGAGGCCAAGCAGAGCACTCCGTTCACAAGACAAGCATCTACTCAAACAGATCAAGACCAGATCAAAAGTAGGAGAGCGTGCATTTGCTTCGTCTGCTGCCGAACTGTGGAATACTCTACCTCTCTTCATCAAGACATCTTCATCAACCAACTTGCTCCGAAAAAGACTGAAGACACACCTGTTTCAACGTGTTTTCTGTTCACCATTTCCCCATATTCTAGTGTTTTTATTCTGTTTGACTCTTGACTCTTGATACATCTTGTGTCCTTTCATTGTAGCGCCTGTGAACAGCATAGTTGGAACTCGGCGCGTTAGAAATAGATTATTATTATTAGTATTATCTAATGTTGATTCTCATCAGAACATTCTAGAAGGGATTTCTTTTTACGTCAACTCGTGTGTTAATACGACACAGAAAAAATGGTTAGGTGTCCTGTTAAGTGTCCGGGACAGGAAACCTAACGTGGATGCTAAAAAATAAAATAGGACACCCGAGATGAAAGTGTCCTACCAGGATCCTGCCTGATCCTGTTAGGATCCTGGAACGGGACACCTAACTATTTTTGCTAGCGAGGTCGTTATATGTCCGCGGTAGCTTTGAATGGTATGTGAAGACACATATCATTATACTTCACGAGCGGTAGACATTCTGAACACACTTAATAACTGGCTGTGTACTGCTTTGTCTACAATAGTTATTGAATGTCTGCAGTAGTTATTGATTGTCTGCGTGCTTTGATTGCCTAGGCTGATCTTTCCACACTACATACAGAAACATACGAATACATATTTCTTCTACTGCTCGCATACTGATCATGACCGTTCCATCATACATGCTGCATACGAGACGAAAAGTTTGAAACTGAACGTTAGAGGTTCCACAGTGGATATCAAGGCAGAACAATATATACCCCCTAGTCCATCAGGACCAATTCCGATACAAATTTCACAGACAAAATTCCTTTTGGCGTACTAATGCGTAACGGGTTTACTTGGTAACGTTTTAATTGTGTTGACGTAGCGAGTGTCATCCAAACTGAAGAAACACTTAACAATCGCCGAGATTACGAAATCCTTTGAGTACGTTTTCATGCTCAAGCTCAAATTTTATATGTCGATTTGGGAACAAAACTTTGAGGACAATGAAATCGTATTAAAAAATGTTTCGTAATCTGGGCCAGATTTCGTCCCGTTCTCCGACGAATGTATGTCATGTGATTTACCAGACGTCTATATTGTCTGACCCGAAACAGGCTAGCAATCCACAGTAACTCGCTTTCAAAGATGCCGTTCTGTAGGGCAGACTATATATCTTTCTATTAGCTAGTGGCCAATCTTATGGACAACATAGAACTGTTTGCGGACACGTCTTGTGGCAGCGTCAGTAAATGTGTATGAGAAATAGAATACACGCATAGCACTACTTTACGGGAAAAATCTAGCGGGAGCCTATACTATTTGAAATTGACTAACAATGTCTTCCAATATTTTAACCCCTGTTTCGTTACCACCACTGTTTACGTACGTCGAACGTTACCTTGGGATATTACTCAATGGTCATCATGTTATGGCCGTCTGGGGTGGGCGATTCAAGACAGAAATTGGTCCATAAACACATCAATACTATCTATCACCAGACCTCGGACGTACGTCAGGAAGTGAGAGCGTAAACGTAAACCCAAACCCGTCTGCGTTATTATCCCCGGTAGCAATCTGAAACACTCCACGTGTTGCACCGTGTCTACCCGCGAGATTCCCCACGAGATTCCCTCGACAGTTCACAGTGTAATTACACACATGTAGTTCCACTGGTGATCCGTGTTGATTGGTATAAAGGTCAGAACACTCTGAGATAAACATTTACATTCAATGTGGAGTTGAAATTAATGGCGTGTTTGTAACGTTTCATGAAATTACTGCCGTGTTATTAATGGCGTTGTCATAAGATAATATAAATAATGCCAAACGACTTAGAAGAGGTTTCATAAATTGTGATCTAGCGTGATCAAGTTTGAACGATTTACATAGTGCAACCATTTAATACGTCATAAACCTCAACTCAGGCTCATGGACATTCAACTTAGAAACAAATAAAATAACCTCCAAAAGTATGAAAATAAAAATTTTAATATTGAAACTAAAAAGTAAGTCATTAAACTAGAGACCAAAATAAAGACAAATAAAAAAACAATAAATACATAAAATAATAGTTTAACAAAAACAAAGCAATGCTTACAATATACGTTCAAAACATTAGGATTTTATGTTCTGATGTGTGTCGATGTATCAAGACTCCTCAATGGCAACGTATACATTAGCAAGTTAACTGTTTAATGCCTTTCGGATATAGTCAAGAGAATCCCCATCAATCAAGTTCACACCATAGCCTTGTAAACTGCACATCTCCCAAGACACAGCAGAAGTGACGATAATGGAAAGTTCTCTTTGTACGAGGACGATCCACACGATACTAAGACTTGCTCAGTAACGTGTCAGGGCAGCCCTGCACAAAGCGGAGTAACTCTAATGTATCCTTATCTCCAACCTTAGCAGCGGTGTAGCTACGGTTGGAGCTGTTGTTACCGTAGGGTTACGCCGTTTTGTACAAAGGTGCCATGCTCTCAACGCAACTGGTCCCGATTTCTCGAAACAAACTTGAGTTCGAGATTTTGCTCAGCTGATATTTATCTCATTGACTCAGTGCTGTAACTTGAATAAAATCTCAGCTGGGTTTGAGTTTCACAGCATTGAGTCAATGGGAGAAACCTCAGCTTAGCAAGGATCTCGTTTGTTTCGAGAAATCGGGTCCTGTTCTCGGCATCTGATCCATCCGCAGATTGCTCGTAGCTCTAAGACAGTCGTGACTCGTAACACTAGTATCGTTCTGTAGAACAGTCCACTTGATTTTCACAAGAGTCGTACCTGTAGTCAGAACGTCCTGAGGCTTACGTCGCTTCCTGTTATTGTAAAAGCATGGTACACGTCCTGATTTAGCCCCGGATTGCAGTGCGGTTCATTCGTGGAACGTAGAACAGCGGAGATTGTGTCTCGTGATATCATGCCAAACGGGAATGCGTATTGTTAGAGGAAAATTAGTGCGATGGCACACCAACTACACTTCACGCGTCAAAATAGCTTCTCTTAAAGTAGCGACGTCAATTATGGGGCACCCGAGACACCTATTTGATGGTATGGTAATGCTTGTTTTTCCCTCAAGGATTCAGAGAGTACGTAGTTTTGAGAGACCGACCGACGGGCGGACAGACAGACAGATAATACAGACAGATAATACAGACAGATAATACAGACAGATAATACAGACAGATAATACAGACAGATAATACTTCCTTAAGCTGAAGATTCGGTCCATTCTGTTATAGAAGGAGGAGGGGGAGAGGGAGAGGGAGGGAGAGAGAAAGAAAGATACCGACCGACCGACGGGCGGACAGACAGACAGACAGACAGACAGATAATACAGACAGATACTACTTCCTTAAGCTGAAGATTCGGTCCATTCTGTTATAGAAGCAATCTATTCACAAGCGTGTTTGCCCTGATTACCAGAGAGAGCAATGCAATGCATCATACATTTTCTTGCAGCAGAGATAACTGTATGGGAATGAAATGCAACCGGTCTCCACGGACACTGCCACCTGGTCAGATTTCCGCCACTCAATCATCGTGGCTAATACAGAGCGTGTATGATCACCAGTCCGTCTATCTGGGAGTACTCCTTCCATGTTTACTTTCAATTAGGCAGGGATCAACGATCATTTGGATACTGTCAGAACTGATCAGGGAAAAACATATTTTAGAAATTAGGGAATGTGTAGACTATAATACGGAAATGGTATCTGTATTTCTTTGCTCATGCGTCTAATAGATTGTGAACTAGTTTTCGAATTGGTTTCGCTTATTATGGGTTTGTGCGATGATGATGATGATGATGCTGACGATGACGATGGTGATATTGATGATGATGTTGATGTGATATTAATAGTGAACGTTTGAGAGGAAATCGTCACTTTGTTTCGCCCTACTAGTTAAGTTAATTCACAGGTCATTTACTGTGTTATCAATGCTACTACTTCTGTCAAGTGCTATAATATTAACCAATTACTCTGTATCTACGGTAATGGTTTACTTCTATAGGCATGTGCACACTTGGTTTTAATAATATATTCTTCCTTTTGAAGAAGTCGCAGAGTGCTGCATTCACGATTACATTATTGCAAGTTTATAGCACAGTTTGCCATTGTTGAGATTGGTTTGGTGAATCTACGAATATCACGTATCGTATTTGTTTGTTATTAATTAGTATCCCAGTGTGTTGTATCCATAGTGATCCTGTGCTTAATATTTTAAGATGTTTTCCGCCATGAAAAATAGTGGCATTTAACGGCTACTAATTACAGCCAGTAGGTTACCACTAATTGCTGAATCTGTCTTGAGTAGGATATCCGCTCACTAATAATTAAATGACGTTACTAATACTAGTATATGTTTTTGAAAGTCGTCTTATGTGGGTTGCTAATAAGTTAGCAAATGTACTCCGTGTTCGAATTGAGTTAATCTTTCCCTTGACAGACAACTCTCAGTGATTAGAAAAGTCTGATCACAAACAATTATTTATTGTTGTGCGTCCTCACGGGATTTCTTGCATAGTAACGGACTAAACGAACCACTTGCAATATGTATGCATGAATGGATTATTGTTTGTCAAGAGCCTACAATGGTAATTAATGTGACGAACATGTATCTACAATGTAATGGAACGTCTATTTAGTAATACAAATAATAAGAAGTATTAGTATTATTACTAATCACAATAATAGTGATAATGATAATAATAATAATAATAATAATAGAAATAGTAACATCAAGACTTAGTTCTCCTAATTATTACATCAACTACTACTACAACTATTACTACTACTACTACTACTACTACTACTACTACTACTACTACTACTACTCCTACTCCTACACCTACTACTACTACTACTACTACTACTACTACTACTACTCTACTACTCTATAATTAGTAAATATTAATACCTATATCACAGGCAATGGATTAGTATGCACTTCCTCTCAACTCCCTGTCGAGTATACAAGTAGACAATGTGCACCCTCAGTATTATTCAGGTATATACATTTTGAAATCAGAAATCGATATATGAATAATAAAAACCATAAGCATTTCGTATATATGGTCTAACTACATTAAATAAGACCTCATATTAATCTAATACGACCATCGTATCAGAATCGTATCCGGGCCCCGACGGTTAGAATGGTATCGTTTACGGAACAACATCATACTTTCGGAAATGGCTTTTTATCGAATCCGCCTATGTGTAAATATCACAGAGAGCGAATCACTTCATTTACATACATAATTGTACATACATAATTGTATACGTACATTTAAACATAGTATTAACAATTTGACTTGTACGGCTAAGATGCAATGCATACAATGTCACGAAATCAATGAACATAGTTTATTGTAGGTGTATATGCACAATGTGATCTACCGGTATATATGTATAATTACAACAACACATGTTCTGGGAAGTAGGGTAGGGTGGGGTTGGGATGGGGGTGAATGGGGGACGGGGTATGGGGACTGAGAGCTGACGAGAGTATCCTATGGCCTCCTTTCGTGTGAGCCACGGCTATCCTAGCTAGCCTAGCGTGTATGCGCAGTTCTTACTTGCACGGCAGTCATCGATTCCGACTGAAACCAGCGTGGCTGTGATATTTTAGCCACACGAGTATAACAGTAAGACTCAATTGGAATGCTTGGAACGACGTTATATTGGTACTGCTGCACCGCAGATATTTCGCAGTACAAACGGATTACTTGAAGACGACAGTCGCATAGATACCAGGGATGTTCGTAACAAAATAGCAGTCCTAATCTGGAATAGTAGATCAGGACTGGTTGTACAGTTATCTCATTGACCGACAGCTACTCACGCCGCTCTGTTTCAATTACAAACAACCCGTGTTGGATTTGATTACCTTCAAGTATCCCTCCAAGAGACCAGTGTGATGTTTATTGAAGTCAACTACTTGGTAAATCATTGTGGATTATATCGATTACATCGATCTCGAGGAGGTAACCTCTAGCAGTATTCGCCGGTTGACAGATCCCCGAGGATTAGATATGTGTACAGACTATTTGAACAATCTCCTCGTCGGGCCAAAAAAATTAGGAAATTTCTTTCAACACCATCTGGAGAAAGCATCAAAGATAGGCAGACTCACGTAACTACGGCAGCAGGGGATTACGTTATTGCATCGAGGGTGTGAAACTATTTTATCGTCCGGATTAACTAACTAGGATAGATTTTGTAAAGTTAATAGCTTAAACAAGTATCTCGCATTGATCGTATGGAAGAAAACCGATTCTACATTTTGTATATCGAAACAGTACAGGAAATAGCTCTTTCTGTTTTCATGTTAACTGCTATGGTCGACGTATCACGTTCAGGAAGGACTACAACAACTATGAAGACATCCGGATAATTCACTCTTCACAAAAACCCTAGATCTACGATCGTGCAGAGGCGACGATATTGGGAGACAATTCCACCAAGGGGCCTACTTTTCAATGGGGTAACTAACCTGGGATCGACCCGTCTTCAAACTGTGCATTATCGACTTAATTACAGGAGTTTTGAAGACCTCCCCTGTTGTGGATGATCATGTTTGCCCCACAGCCAGAGTCCAGTTGATGGTGGACTCTAAGACTCCGTGGCAGCAACATTCTGCGAGTCAGGCGGTGCCATGGGTGCCATACACGTGAAGCACTACAATGACGTGAACGGAGATTCCATGAAGAGGGACGGAAAGAATAAGATCCGGTCCCTGGAAAGCGAACGTTACGAAGAGGTGACAGAAGCGCAGAAATATCTGTTGCGAGAAAACTGGGCATTGTTAAAGGACGAGATGTCTAAAGTTGGAGTTGTGACCTTCATGAAGTAAGTACATGTATTAATTAAAATTAGAGTACAGGTGTACAGATGTGTATTCGCATCCGTGTATGATATTTTTAGGGACCGTTACGCAACTTTTTGAAATTGGGGAATATACCTATGAGGATACATGATTAATGCGTTACGTATATATATGACTTGTTATGTCATATGTATACAGTCTAGGCAGTCTTAATACAATGTAAAAGCAAACTATGTCTGTCTATGGATGTCTCTCTCTCTCTCTCTCTCTCTTTCTCTCTCTCTCTCTGTGTCTGTCTCTCAGTGAACTTGCCACGTCATTCTAAAAGTACATCACCATATTGATTTCTGCATTGATGCAATCAGTGGTATAGCGATGGCATTGCACCACCCGCAGTTGTTCCATGGTGAAATATGTGCAATGTAAAGCCTACTAACAGGACGTCTGTATCATTGCATTTGAGTGATGAAGTGCCAGAAGACACTGGCTTATCAATCAGCTACGGCATCTCAAATCCCTCGTGAAGACATTATTGATAGTCGTATCAATTCTTCTTCGTGTACGTGCTACATGGCAGTGCACTCGATAGTGTATTGAGCAAGTACATTTAATAAAAACAGCGAAGCTAAATACGGTGGGTTCGTTTGAAACCCCGGCGGGTTTGTCTCCATTTAAGATACTAATAGATATCAATTAGTCATCTATATTTCGAAAGTTGGAAATACACAATCATGAAGTTTAATGAAAATAACACTCTGAAATGTTAAAATAGTATACTGGTAATACAACCAATACGTGTTACGGGCCGTCATTGACCCCACCTGGTATGAGTAGTATTAATATATGATCATGCTTTAAAGTGACAAGAACGTCTTTTCGGTCAATGTTCACTAACAATGTTCACTTACATATTCTAATACTATTTTCCAGACAAATACAGTATACATTGTTTTTCTCCAGAATTTTTACAAATCTAGAAATATGCCCTTTTCCTAATTAATTTTGCCTACCCTCTAACTCTGAATTGGTGAGCAGCACTGACGAGACTGACGTCAATGTTATGTGCGAAGTCCCTCCCACGTACTCGGTTGTGTTCACAATAAAATGGCTCTTCACAGAAAGTAGTCCTGGTCAGTTTGTATTTATAATAAGTAAATGTTCCTATGTTTAGATATATATAATGATACTGTTGTCATTGACGATGCAACATCATATGGTTATTTATTTTGTATCTCGCCATTTTCAATACGTGGAGATAAAAGAACAATTAAAGTATTGAAAACCAGTGGGACATGCGAAATTTAAATTTATTTTGGCTACTCAATATACTTGTGTAGACAAATGGAATGTACAACATGTACATGTAACATACGTTTGACCATGAACTATGCCAACAAATATTGCTTGTATGCCTTTTAACTAATAATCACCAAACCTCACCGCAGTCTGTATCAACTAACCAACAACACGAGACTGTGGGGTTATGGTGATGACTTATTACCAAACGTCTATTGTATTCACGGGGGTCATGCTGAAACCTCACTTACAACCTTCATCACATCTCCACTGGTATCGATGTCAACGAGATCTGTGACAGCTGACATTTCGTAATCGCCAGGATTATTTATGGTAAAGACACAATCATATTGGAGGTGGGTGATGTGGCAATACAATAGAAAATATAGTTTTAATGATTGTGGATTTGTACACAGTTATGTATGTAAACCAACTAATATCTACAAATCTGACTTGACAGTGTTAATGATTATACATGTGCATCTGGGTACAATCATTTCATTTACGTAAATGAAATAATATCTACAAATCCGACTTGAAAGTTATAATGATTGTGGATCTGTAAACAGTCATATACGTAAACGAACTAATATCTATACATCGGACTTAAGAGAGTCCGACTTGATTTGTATTTTTAATTATTATCTTTAGAGCAGCTTTCAATATTATTTCACTGATTTTTGTTTTTATTATTATTTTTAATTGGGGATTGGAGCCGCTCTCAAGAGTATTTCCTCATGTACATATTCATTTACGTCCACGAACTCATATCTAAAAATAAGATTAATTATCTAGGTCGAATAAAATTCAAAGGATCAATACACATCATAATTAATGACTTGGTGTCAATGTCTGGTATCTAGTACATTTCTAACGCGGCCATGATGGCACGCGCAATAGAAATATAAGTCTCAGTGCTGTAACCATTCTTGGTCCGTTGGTACCACGCAGGAATCGCTGGCTTATTGCAACCCTACTATATATATATAATATATATATATATATATATATATATATATATATATGATTTTTTAAAAAGATTATTGTATTTACGCATGTCACATCTGACATTCGTGACCATGAGAATACAACTGTGTTCGATCTGTTCTGAAAGCAGCGGCATGCTCAATAATACCGAAAGCGGCTTTAAAACCACAACCTAAGCATGGTATATTCCTTGATCTATTGGTTTGACTTGGCAATTACTCCATTGACACCTCTTCTTTTAGATTCATATATAATGCCCTATCAGAACCAAGTAACCATAACACATAACTTAGCTATCGTCTCAGGTGAAGAAAGCATATCTTTATTGCTACCGGTTGGATAACGTTTCACGTATTTGCCAATTAACGCATGTATACGTACGTACTTCTTGGTTGTGATGTTGTCTTTGTTAGTTTCCTGGATGCTCATCGACACAACAGTGTATTCAATGGCTAAGGGCGGAGTAAAGATTACCTTAAGGCCGTTATAGACTAGGATTGTTATCGCCGCTACAGTGTTGCTGCGATATTGGTTGCCTGGTGTATAGTGAACAATCGCTTGTCTCCCATGTATTGCGACGACGAAATTGAGATCGCCTTGAATAGGAACATGTTTTTTTCCGTATATGGTCACACATAACAAAGTGTATAGCAAAGTGTTGCGGAGACAAATGTTGCCGCAACTTATGGAATATGAATATAGTCGTAATCTTTTTTGGCCTATATGTGAATTGAATATGGGGACATAACTCGAAATCGTACGTGTAATGGTGAACATTGCCTTATTTCGTTGTCATATAGAGCTACTCTCCTCTAATTCAATACATATTGAAATCTTGACTAGTGGGAAATGAGGAATTATACGTAGCTAGTGTAGTGAAATTAAATGCATATATATTCCAGGTAAAACTATGTCAGACCACTATGTAGTTCAACTATCTGTAATTATGCCTTTAATATCTAGATGTTGAAAGAGCTGGTGAATCAATCTGCAAGTTTAATATTAGCTATATAGCAGCCGCCAGACAGAGCGAAACTATTTTATTGCATGCTATTCCCGGCGATGGTATGCAAAGAATCTCACAAGCATCTCGGGTGAGATTCCTAAATGATTTGTTACCGTCTACATTGTTATCTCACGTGTACTAGTATACCACCAGCGCATTTAAAACATATACACGTGTTATCATTGTATCGCCTGCCGTGTATAGATTGCATTGCAAATAGGGTGTTATCACGTCATGAAACACATACCTGAAATGTAAATAGTTCTATAATTATTATACAGCTATGAAGCACTTTGTTTACATGCATACACGTACACACCAGTCTGTATATAATATGTATTATACACCTCACGTAGTATATATCAGATATGAACGTCTCCATATGACCTCTTCATAACATTTCTGATTTGATTTGCAGTCTTTGTCCGAATTGATCCAGGCTAAATGATTGACACTTAACCGCAAGAGACATCGTATTTTGCCAAGAAACACTAACGGTTTTGACGTGAGACGGTTACATAGTTATTAATCTCTAAATGGTGTTTGTGTCTGACAACATGTCTGTGCTGTTTCCATTCAATGCTATACATACTCCACATAGTATATGGAATCAATGGTATTGTCACACTACAGCTCGTACAGAAGTAGTAGTATCAGAACAACATGTTTAAGGACTATACTATATACACAGATTAATAAGAGTGATTGATTATACGTATGTATTATGCGGTAAACTCGATGTTCCGCGTACTCTGTTAACTATCTTAACAATATATACCGCAATAAGCATTTTAACCGCGCACAACAAATAGAAGCACCGTACATTACGAAATGGAGTAGTCTCACTGGAATTGCACTGCGGTGATTTGGATCGCTATTGCCGCGTAATATTTCGACGTAGATTTCCAATGGAGCGTTATGTATTCATTGGTTTCGGTGAATTCAATTTCGTTGGAAACTTGAAAAAGATACGAAACTGGAT
This sequence comes from Lepetodrilus schrolli, assembly GCA_032361225.1. Lineage (NCBI taxonomy): Eukaryota > Metazoa > Mollusca > Gastropoda > Lepetellida > Lepetodrilidae > Lepetodrilus > Lepetodrilus schrolli. Next base: position 18,775 of record JAUTBT010060587.1, on the reverse strand, counting down.
GAACAATACTGTTACAGTTTTACTGCAAATCTGACATGGTAATAGGGCTATTCAAGGACACTATTCTGGTTCATTTCCCTATGCGGGCGGACCTCTTATTATGCCAGCAAAGTTAAGCAAAAAAGAAACAAAACAAAAATAAGACAATCTGGTTTGGTTTGAAAGAAAGAAATATTAGCGGATATAAAAACATTTTTTTTGAAATAAATAAAAAGGGTGTGACGGTGTGCAGGTATTTCCATTCCCTTTTCTGCTGAGTCATCGGAATGCCAAGTTTTCATCATTTTATTGAGAGAGAAAAAAGTAGCGCTTGACTCCATGGTGAAGTGTGTTTTGATAATTTTATCTAATAACACAGAAGTCAGGCAATGATGCTATATCAGAGCGCCTTCTGTTTCCGCTATCGCCCTCGCGCTGTTGGCCTCACCAGCTGCTATATAACCTTATGTTTTGCGCAGCCGACAGACGAGCGCAACATCCACAGACTGGTGTCCTGTCTACTGACTAACACTAGTGTCAAATTCCTAGTTCTAACAGAGAACCAGTTTATGAACGACCCATATCAGGCCCTCATTACTACTTAAGGTAAAAGCAACAAATAGGTTTTAAAAAAGTAACAAAATAAGATAAAAATACAACCAGATAAGAATGATTTCAACAGTATAAGAGTATGCTGCAACCATGTAGACAATACAGCAACTCATTATAGGAGACACGACGCATGTGCATACCGTATATGCAGAGACTCCACAGGTCCGCATGTACGAAACGGCGTAACTGTAAGATAATCGCAACTCTCATAGAAACCATTAACTCTTATCCCGCACAATGGTAGCTATTGGAGAAGGTTATCTTAGAGTTACGTAATTTTTCCATGATGGTCCTGGCCTGTTGTTCACGAAAGGGTCGTACCAATATTCACGGCGTAAATCGAGGCCTTAATAATGTATCACTACGCTGTATTGTATAGGATGATCCTAGCCTGCGGTTCACGAAAGAGTAGTATAAATAGTCACGGCGTAAATCGAGGTCTTAATAAATTCTCACTACGCTGTATTGTATAGAACGGTCCTAGCCTGCGGTTCACGAAAGGGTCGTACCAATAATCAGTGCTTAAATCCAGGCCTTAATTTCTCCGTAGGCTGTATTTTACAGGATGATCCTAGCCTGCGGTTCATGAAAGGGTCGTACCTGTAGTCAGTGCATAAATCGAGGCTTACATAATTGCCTACTATAGTAGAACATGGTGGACTTTAAGTCCGGCCATTTAGAGAAAAGCAGGGCAGATGGCGGGCACTTTTTTCTTCAAGTAAATAAACAAAGCTAGACATGCCAGACGCATAGGTTAATCAAAGTGTATGCGTTTTCTTATAGAACTTGTTTTAAAATTAAATTGTTTTTCTCTTATGCAAACAAAATAGAAAGCAAGGAGATATGTACATACTTTATCATCGTCATGAAATTAAGCACGCCATCGAAATGATAAGACCTACTAGTTTCAGATACACTGCAGGTGGCTTGGTAAATTTATCTTTCACAGAAGCACATGTGTTTTGCTATCTTTTCTAATTACCCTTGGATTACGTCCATCATTCACTGTCTAATGGTTTTACACTACAGCTTTATTATCTGCTGGGATGGTATAACTGGTGCACCCAAGAAGCGTCATTACCTTTCAGATAATCAGCTCGTTAATACGTTTAATCACATTAAGACCAAATCCGAAAATACGATTTATATTAGACTAACTCGTCTCGATATAAGATTACTATTTACTGAACAAATACTATTAACAGCGAAATTAAAACTTATATCAGAAGTAAAAGGGATCGAGAGCATGTTCCTTCATGACAGACTGCACTATTTGACTGACTTGAGAATTGTGTTCCATTTCTAAAATGCGATTTGTTTATACATCTATCATACCGGTATGTTTAATAACTGTGATGAAAACGAATGCAATATGTTTAGATAATACTGTCAAGTGAAAACAGATGGTTGGGAGTGACGGGATCAATCAGCTATATTTGCCATTAGATTGATTCCAATGCAAACTGCAACACGTCGTATTGAAAACAAGGTGTACCTGCTGGGCCAATGCCATTCTAAATCATACATACACGTAACCTGCAGGATGCCAATTAACTTTTAATTTAATTTACCCAATGAAATGAAGTCGACTGCAAGATATCGCTTCAACAGGTGCTTTCATAAGACACGTTTTCTCCTTCTATCCTGTTACTCACTACAAAGGTAATGTTTTCATTATTTTGCGTTTCGCTCTTATATCACAGTAAAACCAATAGCCGTAAACAAGATCTCATCTGGTATTTTTAACCACGGAATCACAAACTTTCAAACTTCAGACAGTTTGAACGTGAACATCAATCATCACCCTAACCTACGGAGTTCAAAACTTCTGAAGTCTTGTGAGAGTTCTGTTGCGGAGATATGTTATTGGAAATCGATAACAAAACATTGAAACCATTTCAAAAGATGGCTGTTGACTGGTGATACATTTCTTGGTAGATTATGCAACAGTAGGTATTAATGTAACCTCGATCATCTGTTTATAGCAACATGGACATGTCATCAGATTAGTTAGTTAATTAATTTGGTGCTTAACGTCGCAGTGGGAATATTTCACCCATACGCGACGATGGGTCTTAGCACCATCATTGACAGTCACTTATTTAAAAAAGAAATCCGACTCAGATATAGTCTGATGTCAAGGTCAATGCAGGCATCGATGGTGAATATTATAGACTACGAACGTACGTCTGAAAAATATGCATGGTAAACGAACAGTATTTGACAGCTTCATCTTCTGATCAGACTTGGGAAATAAATTGCCCAAAGTTACCAACCCATGGCACGATGGGACTATCACAGCAAAAGTAGTTGTGTGTCCTGTTTCAGGGTCCAAACAGGATCATACAGGACTCTGGCAGGACACTTTCGCCTAGGGTGTCCTGGTTTAATTTTGAGCACTCACGTTTGGTGTCCTGTTCCAGGATCCCAACAAAATCTTGGCCTGGACACCTAACACGACACTTATATATATATATATATATATATTGATTTTGTAGTTATACTGCTATATGCTAGTTTTCTTGTTTTCGTTGTAGAAACTAAACGTCGAAAGTCTTCCATTTTTGTTTTCGGCTTTAATTTAGAATGATAGATTGACAGTCAATTTACTGTAAAGGTTTTTCTATAACGCTTTTTTAATGGAATGCATCGCTGAGATGTTTGTTATGGGGAGCAGAATGTCTGCTTGCTGAATCTCGCATGTGTACAAGAACTGGAAATGCGTGTTGTACACACACACACACACACACACACACACACACACACACACACACACACACACACACAGAGAATAAAATGTATACCAGACTCGACCACCCATTTTCTCTCTATATCTCTCCCATCCCCGCTCTACCTCCATGTTTCTCTCCCTGCCCTCTCCATGTGTATGCCACCCTTTATTTCCTCTCTCTATCACTCTCTCTCTCTTTCTCTTTCTCTATCTCTTACTCTCCCTTCTCCCTCTCTGTCTCTCTTACTCTCTATCTTAAATCAGCAAACTCAAACTAACAAAACCCACGATGTCATTCCAAAGTTCGCGTAATCAGAAATACCATATGAGTATTGTCGATTAACAATTACCCCATCCGTATTATCCTCATTCCTTAAATTAACGCTTGTCAAACACGAGATAATTTGAAATGAACTACATATTGATCTGCCATTATTCCAGAAGGTCAAAGGTTAATAATACCAATGGTGCCGTTACAAGTGAGTGAGTGAGTGAATCTTTCACCCATACGTGACGATGAATTAATTACTTATACAATATGAATGGGCTAAAATTGAATGCAGCATAAAACGTGCCAAAAAAGTTTGATTAAGTAAAGACATGTCACTTAAACAGACGATTACAGAAGGCGATCATAACTTGTTGAACACCACAGGGAGTTCTACTGCATGTGCGTGTCTGACAACCCAATTTCCAGTGTTAGACAGGCTTGTTAAAATGAGCGTCTACTGTGTATAGCTTATGTTACAGCTCTCAAGAGGGTTGGCTTCAAGTATCGTTTGTTCACAGGAAGCTCTACTGAAGCAGACAGTTATTAATTGGAAGGGGGAGAATGGGACCAGTCTAGTATATTACAAGTGTCTGTATTGCAGTATGTCACGTGAGCACATAATACGACCTGCAGTAGCGCATGCATCAATATCACGTGATATATCCGGAACACGAGCCCTTCAAGTAGTTCAGGAGATCGGTAACGTCCGTATTGGACACAGGGACTTGTAGAGCGGACCAAGTGCATCTGACCTCAATACCAGTCAACAAAACTTTTTATTTTTACAAACAATAACAAATATTTTGTTTTTACAAAATCCGTACGTTTGTTGGACTAGTAATGCATAATTTTTCATCATATTTCTCTTGTGTGAACGAAGTGATGAAATTTAGAATTGGGTTACATTTAATAACTGAATGCAAAATTATGCATTACTAGTCCAACAAACGTACGAGTATTTTATTTAAAACATTTTATTTTATTTTATTAAGTCTATATAAAAAAAAGAGGTTTTGTTGACTGGTTTTGACAAGTCAGATTCACTGGGTGCGCTCTACAAGTTCCTGTGGTATTGGACCCAACACCGGCGCGAGTCTTGTATGTGTCGAAGAATTTGTATACGCTAAGCCCCCTTGAGCCCTGTAGAAAGTGAAACTAAATATGACATTATTGATATTCCCGACTTGAGATTTTCCGCAGTCATTTTCATATTCTGGCCACGATCTTAACCCTTTACCCATTAGAGTGACTTGGCTACGTAAGGCCCGGCGATGTCATAGGGCTTACCTCCTACGGTGTTTTTGTATCTGTTTCATTTTAAACACTTGCGGAATAAATAACAGCATTCTAGCAGTTACTCCAAATTTGCATCATGCAACTACAAAAGGGCATGGATATGAAACATGTGTGGTGAACTGATCTATCAGTCACTAGGCATTAACGGAGGTGAACAATTCAACTGATCTATCATTCACTGGGGTTAAGGGGATGCAATTTACAACTGATCTATCAGTCATCGGGCCTTAAGTGGTTAAAGGCATTAGTCTTGGCACTTTCATGAAGCTGTGGCAACCGCCTCGAGACCATTGCCCTCTCGTAAATATAATAGTCGCTATATTATATAGCGATCGAGACTATGGTTTAGTATCCATACGTTCTCGAGAGCTTCCAGAAAGAGTATCTGTGTACCGCGTTTGTCTAGATTCCAAATTTTATTGGGGCAACCATGATGGTCTCAGAAGGCGACACTATTTTTTTTACTTATTACTATTCCACTGATTAGTGTAATACATTACATGTGAAGTGAGCAACTCAAAAGCTTTAAAATCTTATTCTTTATAAATCTCTGACCTGCATGATTTCACATAATGAATACCCTGAATGTGACTACTATGGTATTTGGTTGAGTATTAGGTCTGTGACACACTATGTTACTGCATTTTTAAACTGATTTATTGGGCAGTTTTCTTTTGAAAATGACACTTTAACAAATATGTACTTCACTGGTACATTCCAGAACGATTTGAAATCGAAATCTGGCTATAATACAGAAGCAGCAATAATAATTGACATTACATTAACCAATTCCGCAGTACGTTCCCTGGCTAGACTGATATGGCACTGGTGGTTAAAGGACTGTCGTATACAGCGTCCAGTCTATAGTACGTGCTACTCTAAACCTCATACAGTCTATGTAGTAATGTAATCAGGACTTGCGAACAACCAAACCTCCTTCGATCCGACCGTGAGGATATCTGTGCTGGCTTGTTATTTGACTTTAATCTGGACTGCTCTTGAGTGTTTCTATAGATCAGCGTAAATACGATTGTAGTTTGTTTACGGGAATTGACGATGTGGATTTGAGAGTCTACTAACTGCAGATGGTGCCAGTAACAATCGATCTTGATTGATTTGAAAATGTTTAAACGATTCTCGATTTAATGGAATTTAATTAAAATCGTTTAATATTTTCAGTTAGAAATTGAAATTATCCTGACCATTTTCAAAATAATGTTTTAACAATGTATTTTTATGACGAGTGAGATATAATTAGTAGTACTACTACTAGTAGTGGTAGTAGTAGAAATAGTAGTAGTACTAGTAGTAGTAGCAGTAGTAGAAGTAGTAGTAGTAGTAGTAGTAGAAGTAGTAGTAGTAGAGGTAGTAGTTGAATTAGTTGTAGAAGTAATAGTAGTAGTAGTAGTAGTAGTAGTAGTAGTAGTAGTGGTAGTAGTAGTAGTGATACTGATGATAATAATGCGAGTATGTATATACCGTACTGACATTCACTCAGCTATTGTTAAACCATACATCAGTACATAACATCACGGTAAACTGATCATGGTGCACTATTTTGACCTCCCCAACTCCCTGGGGACTATACAGCCGGAGCTGCTATTTACAGTGCTGGAGAGTTATTGCCTCTAGTCCGATTGTTGACAAGCTGATTAACTATAGATTTGCACTACAGAGGTGCTATTGGTCTTAGACGGTGTCATGCTACCACATTTGGATGATGTGCGATCTAGACCTAATTTAACGCCGATACCGGGGGTATAAGATATCTGTTTGACGTATGTCAACTGAGACAATCGGAATCCATTAGGAAAACTTCGAAGTTTGTCACGAGAGAAAGTCATACGCGTTGCTCCCAATGATGCTCTATTTCCCACTGAGCATACTGGGCCGCAACCTGGAAACTCCGACCATAATGCCTACTAACGGATGTTAAGTAGGCATAATGTTTTAATGGGCTGTTAAGGTTTAAGGAAAATGTCATATTTCATAAATCTAGTTTTATTTACTTATCCGTCCATACATGAAAAAATGTGTACAAATGTAAATAGTTTTTTGAAATAACACGTTTTAAATAATGCCTCCATGTTCTATATTATTAGACAATAACGCTACCACAATGCATATCATAAATCTATTTGCATAGCATTGTTTCCTAATTCCTAATGCGAATTCAGGAATGGTTATACCATACTTGTTACGTGTTTCGTTTACATTTACTAAACAGGACAGACAACATACAAAATAATAAAAATAATAAACAGCGAGAAGCAAGCACGTGACTGGTATGGTACAGGCTGCACATCATGTGGGAATGGAAAATAGGTGCCGTATCAATTTGGTAGTTGGTATACTGCTAGAGATGCATTACGCTTGGATAGGGCAAACTAATGCAACGTAAACGTTAAAGAGGTATTATGCCGTTTGTTAAAAGAAGTCATACACTATGTGGTGGGTGCGACAAATATACTGTGATTTTACCTATGCCCGTTTCTATTATTGGTCATATGTAATCGTTAGAGCTATATTTCTAAGAATCTGCGTATTCAGGGATGAAACCCATCGAAATAAATCCTTTTACATGTCGGTGATAAACAATGAATTGTTTACAAGTGGCGGGATTCCTCTCTATGTTAGTCACGTGGTTAGAAGAGTCCGCTGTGATTGGTCCTCAGTCAGACGATTAAGAAGTCACTCGCTCTTTCGCTCACCAATCAAACTGCCCTAAAAATGAGCTGATCGATAACAGATCATTTGGTAGGGTCATTAGTTGGCTTGAGGAATTTGGTGCAATTATTCTTCCAATGCATCTGCAATTTCTTGAAGAATACCTGGAACCTGCAGTTGTTTGGACATTCTTCCTTGTTAAAATAATATATAGCTAAACAGCCTACTGGCCCTTAATTAATTTAGTTGATCATGAGTATATGTAATCGAAACAAAATGAGAGAAGAACTGTCCATCAGCTTGTATATGAAGATATGACATCGAATAGAGTGGGATTTAATATCATAGAGAACATAAATACATCTGTTTACACTAGGTTATTTCTATATAAATGAAAGTCCATGCCTTCATAATAGCTGCATGACATGACGTTAAACACCCGGCCCCGAGATGACAAAATGTTTTTAGTACGATTTCATGCTCAAGCTCAAATTATATATGACCACAACTGAGTTGTGTATGAAATCGTACTAAAAAAAGGTTTCGTAATTTCGGTGCCAGAAAACGCACCGGTGATCAGTCAGTTAATTACTTCTATTTAAAACAATAATTAATGTTCTGCTACAACGGGCAGTAATCGAGATAAATGCACACTTGATATGTTGAGTTATTGGATCTTCTAGTCCTGTCGGCGTAGTCCTCGTACGTCCTGTCACGTGACTGAGAACCATTGCTTCAGTGATGATCGACATGTGGCGAATAATATCTCACGCCCCAGTAGCGGAAGCATGACGTGAATACATCCAAATGTGTAGTCTCACAGACAGACTGTTTGATACACCCTTCTGTGAAGTCTCACAACGTCGCCCCGTACTCGTTTCCGCTGACAGATGAATCAGCCTCGTTCTGGTGCTGACAGATGTCTCTGAGATCACCCACCCTCGTGTCTGTATCCTCTATGTTACAGACCTTTCGTGGCTTTCTGGGGAGTCTTATTTATTGCAAGAAATGAATCCAATATAGCCACACCAAAGATAACGTTTAATTGCAATATGCTATATATGTGTGTGTTAAAATGATTTACCTTTAGGGTATTTTGAGTTAAAACTGTAGTGATCTAAAAAAATATATACTTCAAATAGAAAGTTCGTTCTCAAACAGAGCTGAAGTACGAGAGTTCCAACACGTATGCACAGATACGCCAAACACTCATCACTGCGCATATCCGGATATCTGACAGCATACGTGTGTTGTCATTGTTCTTAAACAGACGGAGATTACATTCATAATTAATCCGTTGACTGGGCTTTATCGTCATCACAACATGTATTAATTCCCGTTGTAGTACTGTTGCACTCCCATTCTGACGATGACTGTTTATTAGCAATACTGGAATTTCGTGGTTTGTTTTTTTCACATGCAAACACAATTGCGACATTTTGTTAAATGTGTATTGTTGTAATTTGTTTTAATCGTGCTATTTTCCCCATTTAATTTAATCTCGAGCTACATAATCAGCCCTAGCAGTTAAAGAATCAGGAATAGCCGCCATTGTCCTTTTGGTTATGTACAGATACTAGTCTACAGCTACATATTCTGCGTTAGTTCTTGTCATTTTAGTGATTTACAGGTACTAGCTATATAAAGCTAAATTAATACGTACAAAAAAAAAGGTTATTGGCCTTTAATTAATTTTGTTGAGTATATTACCCACACTTTATAAACTGTTCGAAATGCATGTCGGGGCCTTGACAACGTACCGTGGACTCTAGCTCTACCTTCGTGGTCATAATTGCTAGTCCAGTATTGAAGTGTATTCATTTCGTAACGTGAGGCTTACAACACAAATGATCTCGTAGTTGTCATATACTAGCAATTTGCAATAACATTTGGCGAAATTACACTTCACAGTTCTTGAAGTTGTAGACTAATAAGACAGGTAACCAATGCAGTGTTTACTGGTCGCTTAACAATTCCCATGTTGGAAACTTGTCGGGTCGATCCTCAAACATGACATATTTACTCCCCTGATTGTTTTCACGGTTCATATATAATAGATAAAAACCACCTGGAAATACCACATAGGTGCGATGGCAAGCATGGGCGGATTCCAATCGACGTGGATGAACGGACATGTCGTAATTATGTTTGGCATATTAACATTAATGAAGTGTGTAATGGGACCATTGGGGCATTGTCATATAATGCGTTCCAGTCTGATTTTGTATTAATTTTATCGATATACTAAGACGCATCAATTAGTCGGTATGTGTCTAATATTGACTGTTCAGCGGTACAGTTGCTATATAGTTAATACTGACTGCATGATTGTTCTCATAGATATCAACTAATGTTGGTAATACTTCGAATCCACAGGGAAACTTGATCGATAATATAGATACCTTTGATCGTTTATTATTCTGAAATAGGAAGATAATGAGACGAATTTGTAATGTAAATATGGGTGATTATCAAGAAGTATTCCCTCCCCTGGTGTCTTGATTTGACAGTTATTAATCTATTTGGATGCTCTCAATTTCGTTCAATCGCATTACAGCAAATTGTATATCTGATAAAAATTATCAAAGATCTTGGAGAGAGAGAGAGAGAGAGAGAGAGAGAGAGAGAGAGAGAGAGAGAGAGAGAGAGAGAGAGAGAGGGGTGGGGGTGGGAGAGAGAGAGAGGGATTATTATCCGAGTGTCTATATTCCTGTGTCTATAATTAGGGATCATCTTTATTTTAGACGAGAGCGGGGGGGGGGGGTGGGGTGTCTCCT
>JAUTBT010060576.1:0-14798 GCA_032361225.1 Lepetodrilus schrolli | reverse complement strand
AGCATTGCTATGATGTCACAGTGCAAATGCACAGCAGCCTAAAGATTTGACTTCACAGTAAAATCTTTATGATGTGGTATTTTTCTTCTTTAACGACTTTAAAATGATATTTGGTGATAAATAGAATCTCACCCTCGTCTCTTGGAATATCAAATATATCAACACTCGTCGAAGCCTCGGATTTAATAACTTTAACGACTCGTGTTGATATATTTGATATTCCAACACACTTGGATGAGATTCTCTATATACGCATAAGAGATATTGATAGATTTCCTGTCTTGGCAGTTATGCTGATGTTTCATCGGAATAACGTACGTCCCTGTATGTAACGTAGGCTTTAGAATGTGAGTCATAAAAGCACGCGTAGCGTCTTACGCTGACGCATATTTCCCCCCAGTTTTCATTCCAGTTTATATTTGGTTTGATATTCATACGGTATTCAGTTAATAATTGGCATTATGCCGCATATATATATGTTTATGAAATGTGTATGTAATGGTTTATATGTTAATTGGTGCTTTTAATAACAGGGCAGTTTAATTAAAATCATATCGGAAACTGACACGCGTTTCACGAAAGGGCCGTATCTGTAGTCCGGGCCTAAATACAGTAGGAAGGAACCTTTCGTGAAACCCAGGCTAGACGCTGCGATATATTTATTTAACAGCTATAGGTCATAGTTATTTGATTCTTTGGTTTACGGATCCGCCGACCCGATTCTTTTCCATTTTGGAAAATAAAAATTATATTCCGCCGATGGTATATTGGTCTTTAGAAAATTATAATAATAAATGGTGAAGGAACACGTATAAACCATCATTGAACATAAACAAATACCGGCAGGCAATGGATGACATAAAGTCGAATTCCTACCAACAGCTAGGGGCGGCCGAAATTTATGATATGGGGGTTACATGTTTAGAGTAAATAATAAGAGAGAGGTTCTGATCATCTGGAATGACATCCCAACTAGAGTTGGGCGCAATCATTGCCATTCACCTATACATGACGAAATTAAGGTTAGTAAAAGTGTACATGTTCAGTTTATAGCAGTAAATATATAGATATGCTATGCGTATTTATTGAAAGTAGCCTAATTTTATGTTATGATTTAATTATATTTACTTCTATCGTCAATGTCAGGTCATCTTGATATATTATTCATATTTTAAATACAGGTGTATGACTGCATTACATCGACTGTGCCTCACACCAGCTCAATCTGTTTAAATAGTGCTCTCCCATGACGGGATACATCTGTGATATTAACTAGTATATCATGTGAAGGCCCTGGAACAAAGCTGCATAGCCCTGTACAGTGCTGTAGACTAATAGACAAATATTGCAACATACCCTTGTTATATAGATAAATAAATTCAAGGTGATAAAGTAGCAATTCTGTTTTGTTATGAGACTATTGTTTACGTTGATTAACCGTTGGACTCATTCGCACGAAGTCGACTTTTTATTTTACCTAAATCTGTCTGATTCGACTTCATGGGAAATAACCAATGTGAACATGGTATTACTCATAAAGCTGTGCTTGAAAGGCGTATTTGAAATTACATTTGACTCGGTACCTATTTCATGACTAATTGTTTACCGTCTATCTGTCTGTATGACCTAGCCAGCTACGTATTCATCAGTCACAACGTAACCAAAGACGATCTGTTGTTATTTTCTGCTTTAATGACGTTAAGTGTTACCGAGCAACCTCGGGCAAATAAACACTATTTAAAGAAAGAAGATGAGGCCATTTCAAATGGTGTTGAATATGACGACCGATATGGAATTCATCGATGTTCCTCTTCTCTGCATGGTGTTGATTTTTGTAGTAGTTTTGCCATTAATTTGTATATACTGGTTCCTGTATAGAAGTCGTCCTCCTGGACACGATGCTGACGATGTTCCCTCATTGCAAGGTAAATCAGCATTCATTTGACGCTGTATAAATGCACATTATTACTGGTATATTTATGGTACTCGCTAAACCACATCCATGTAACGCAAGCCATAATGTCTCCTTAGCATCCGTCAAAGTAAGGAGACGCAATGGCCTTCATTTCGAGGATGAATAGACCAGACCATCCTTTATAATATAATGGAATGTGGAATATGGACATTATTTACATTATTTTTGCCGGGTTTTTATTTCTAAAAATATACCATATTTTGCCATGTTACCAAATTACCTTGAAATAAACCAGTAATAAGAATGCAATTCAAGTAAGTTTATGAGCACAAGCAAGTATACAGATATTTCGTGTATCATGCTACTTAATTTTGCTTGACTAATAAATGTGCAAGGGAGCTCTGATCATGTGTGACGTCATAACGTCTAACGTCATACTACTATTTATAGATGCTACTGCATGGAAATAATAAACAAGGTGACAATATTATGATCGGAAACTAGATGTGCTAATAGGCGGTATTTAATATATGTTTACAATTTGTAATAAGAATTGTTCTTGAAGTTGTTTCATTTCCTTTGGAGTATTGATCATGGAGTGAAGCGGTTTACAATTTACAGACCTGTATGCATTCCTACGCGTAACTCTTTAAAATGTTAATTCACCCTTTGACATTTTGTATGTTATAGAAAAGTATTTAAGCTTGACATTAGATGATAAGAGATTATTAACCTCGTGTCTTTAGACATCGTCTATATCATGCATATAAGGATAATCTCTATGTATAATAGACGCCTTTCTTCTGGACCAACTGGAACAACCTTCGGGATGCGTAGCGATGGTGCCGGACTTGGAGTCGGTGGATTCCGCGGAATGAACCGAGATGTTTATCTAGATAACACTTGTTGCATGGATGCAATACTCATTATGCATAATACAATTTGTTGTGTTGAATTAAACATGGAGAAACACACACACACACACACACACACACACACACACACACACACACACACACACCAAGATGTACAAAAGAGAAAGGTATGCATGTGCTTTATCCAGCAGGGAAGTGGTTAAAACACACTCGGGACAATATACGATGCACAACAAATAATTATATAACAAATAACGTTCATGTACATTTATTTATTAAAGTGTACATTTGAAATAACTTTTGAATATGTTTTGTGTTAAACACGAAGTGAGATCGATCGATGTCTGGTTCTAGACAGTGTATTGTAAAATGTTTGAATACCGAGGACTGGTCACCTCGGAGTCGGTTAATGAGGGGGTTGGGGGGTCCCTATAGTAGGATATTCTAGTGATACCCCTCCCCTGTCACACTCTACTGCGACCACGCCGGCGTTCCCACTGCGACCTGAACAGTATGAAAGCGCAGTAAAGGCTCGCTCACCCGGGTCGATCGGTTGTACGAGTCTAGTTCGATTGGTCGTAGTAGAACTTATCGTTGCGAATCGTATTGAATGTAGGCTATTGTAATGACGCAGTACAGTCGTCATGGCAGCGTATCATGGATGTAGCAACAACGCATAACGTCTTTGGGTCGCACAAGGTCGTACGTTTATTGGGCTGTAATTGCGCTGTTACTGCGCTTCTACTACGGTTTATGGGCTTGTTTCCGCTCATTCTACGTCCACACTGCGCGACCACTGAGTCTAGGACGCTCGTTATACGTCCAAGGCGTTGTTCCGACGTTTGCAAAAGGTTCACAGTGTGTTCTTATTACGATCCCACTTCCACTTTGTTGAAACATTTCAAAGGCCGGGAGCGCAAAATGGTCGCAAGTTGATCGCAGTAGAGTGTGACAGGGGCTTGAGCATGGTGGACATCTGGCTCAACACAAGCAGGGTGTGTGCATACAAAACATGCCAGCCGTGATACGATTAGAATAATCTTGAAAGCGTAATTACTATGGATCCAAATTCAACCAGCCAAGCAGCCTTGAACGTCGCGACCGACATCCTGTTTCTTGGCGCGGTGCGATTTTTCTTACCAATACACGCACAATATCGTTTATGCTATCATAGAATACAGATTGTTCTATATATTCCATCAAATTTCCGTATAGTAAAGGTAATGCATCGACATAATCAGCAATGATTAAACATCTTTTTAAAATATAATTATAGATCCAGACATAGTTGAATGAATAAGTAATTTAATTTTATTCCCAATTTTGTATAGAACGTAAAATACGCTTACATGTATAAAGTACTGCGTATGTGAATTAAAATAAAATAGTACTTCCAATCTGTTGACGTCTAATGTTGACATTTATAAACGGGCACAGATCAAATAACACTATTTTGCGTAATTAATTTATCTTTATTTTAGATTTATACTTTTGACGGTTCACACGCTAGAAGTATTTTATCTCGTGTGCACGGAATGAAATTTAGAATTGTTACTTTTAATAACTGAATGCAAATTTGTGCATTACTAGTCCAACAAACGTACGGATATTTTTTGGAATTGATTTTTATTAAGGTTGTAAAAAAAGAAAGATAAAAAGTGGTTATGTTGACTGGTTTTGACAAGTCAGATGCACTGGGTCCGCTCTACAAGTCCCTGTGGTAGCGTGTGACGGCGTGAAATGTATAAACCCAGCTTATGAACGAGGTCGTCCTTTTAATACTTTAATACTTTGCGATTCACCATCAAAAAGGTTATTCTGAATGTACATATACACATGCAGGTACTTCTTACACTTAAAATGGGGGCGTTAAAAAATAACAACTGACATTACAAGTTTATGTTAAAGGGCCTTTTGTCAAAACAGTCTACCATTGCACTTACCATTCGCCCACCAATTTCAAGCACCTCTAGAATTGAAAGAATGAAGCCAACACAATATCGTCTTATGAATCATGTAATGCTTTTTAATTATATTTTGTACATGTAGCATATAGCTGAAACCATCCCTACCTGTCAAAATATATATAAAAACAATGCTAGATATACTGCAATATTGACAGGCATGTGATGTCACAACATTGAGGGTTTACTATAAAAAGAAAATTTACTTCTCTCAACATAATAAAACATTTTCAATGCATCATGTAATGAAACGAGGAAAATACTGGCCCATATCTAATACACCAATTTGTACAATGATTTTCGTTTATCTTTTCCACACTTGGTTTCAAGGGCAATCATGGAACAAAACAATATTAGCACAAACATTTGTTGAGATCAGTCACTTTAACCCTCTATTTTGTGGAGGTAGCCAGACATCTTTGTAATATCCACCAGGGAGAGGGTTAATTAACTCAATGTTAAAGAACCTCCAGGCAGCAGTTGTTGCTATGGTTACCAGACTTTGGGACCATAAAGAGCTAATTTACTGCTAAGATTGCTGCAGAAACCTAACGTAGGCTTGCAACCAAGACTCCAGTAATATAATTAAATAAATAAGCATTGACCAGGAAAAAAGCTGCAATCTCTGGCTTAAAAGCACACTAGCACGTTTTGGGACGAATAGTGCGAATATTGTTCGATTCAACATGAAAAATACATGTTTTTTAAAAATGTGCTGGAGTGCCCGTTGACAAAAGAAATCCTGCCCTTTGACTAAGTTTGAGATTGCTGTTGAATTATTTTACTAATCCTTCAATAATGCCACAATGAAAACAACCATTCGTATATATATAAATATTTTAAACATTCATACTTGATAGGAAATATTCGCACAGTTGTCATTCACTTCAGTCGTCGTCGTCAATATAAATAATGTCACTTACAACATGCAATGGGTGGTGTTCTCTAGCCATGTCCACTGTCAAATGGCTCCGACTGTCCAATGTTGCACTGGTTTGGCATCCACCTATCAACGTAGGACAGACTTGGGTAGCGCCGCCTGAAAAGCCACTCTGTCTTTTGACCAGCATGTTGGGCAGGTTCTTCCGCTGCCCAGGATGCGAGGTGAAGTGTCTCTGGCACTGGGGCGCAGCGTTCACTGGCGCCGCGCCTCCCAACATTTTGGCAGTTTTGGAAGCGACGTTCGTCGATACGAGTCCGTCAGAAGCTGACATCACCATGTGTTTGACGTGGCTGCCCACGTTTTGGGCCGCATTTTGTCGCCTCCTCTCGTATTCCTCGTCGGACGAGGACTGGCTGCTGTGCACGGAGATATCGTCGTCCAGGTCGCGGCGCACGTTGGCAAAGTGCTGCTTCCGCCGGCTGGAACTGGCAGGGCCCAGAGGTCGTCGGTCCACCGTTGTCGCGGCCGACCTAGGGACCTGGTTTCCAAGGTATGGCTTCGACCGAGATTCGATCCTCTTCTGAGGGCCTGCCTGCAGCTCGCTGATGGGAACGTATACAAGCTTGCACGACTGGTGTCCGTTAAATTGCTTCTCCAATTTCTTGACCAGGAACTGTGGCATGGGCTGGGAGGATAGTGCAGCGGACATGCTGGGTCCGGACGAGCCCCCAAACATCTGCGCGCTCAGCTGGGGGTACCGATTCTGCAGGATGGTGGGGTTCGGGCGGAACTGCTGCTGCTGCATTGTTCTCGCCTGGATTTGGTTCACCATGACTATGTTGTTGTTGTTGTTGTTGCTGTTGTTGCTGATGTTCATGTTTCTGTGTGCGTCCGAGATGCCAGGCTCGATCTGAACAATGCTGATGTCATCGTCGATCCACTCGGCGCCGTGGTAGCGCCGCTTCTCCTTCCAGAAGTCAATCTCCTCGGTGGATATGCGTTTCAAATACACCATGCACGGCTTCATCCGTTTCCTCAACTGTCTGCTCTCCTTGTTCAAACCTGTATGCATGCACTTGTCGAACTCTCTCCTCTGCTCCTTATTGAATTTATACTCGTGGCAGTACTTTGCACAGTGCTTTCGTTTCCTCTTGTAGGTAATTGGGTAATCCGGTGGTCTGAATCTCAACTTGACCAGGAAGTCGTTGCGCACGATTGTCGAGCAGTACTGCTCCGGGTGCTTGATGGTGCATGCGGACCCATCTGCCTTCATGTGCTTCTGCACTCTCTTCCCTAGGAGAGACGACAGCGGCACATTCAGCAGGGCTCCCTGGATCGTCATGGCAGATGACGAACACGACGACGTCTCGCTGCACTCCCCGTCGCTGCCATCGTCCGGCACCGAGAAGCTCAGCCTCTTCTTGAAGTTGCTCTCGCCGTCCCGGCTCATCTGTGCCATCAGCGTGCGTGGGGTCCTTGGCGACGGTAGCGGCCGGCTGTCCAGGCCCTCCACGGCTACAATCTCGCAGTCTATGTCCAGGTCCACCTTGGCCTTGGCAGACTCGGACTTGGCCTGCTTGCTGGAGATCATGCCAAATGCCTTCAGGAAGTCGGTCTGCTTCACCCCGTTCTTGCAAGGCAGGTCTGGCCGCTTCCATACCGGCACATCCGGACGCCTTCGCAGTGGCTTCCTGGGCTGGAAGGGTCTCGCGACCGGTCGGGTCGCCGAATTCTGGGTCCCCGCGTGGACAGATGTGGCCGTGTCGGTCACGGTGGAGACGGAGATGGCATCTGCGCATTCTGGCTTCTGTGATGCATTGTTCCGATGACCCGAGATCTGAGTACCCGAGGTCTGATGACCCGCAGTCCGAGCAATCGCAGTCTGAAGACCCAAGATCTGAGGGCACGAGGTACGACATGCGATCTGAGGACCTGAGGTCCGGGGCCCAGAATTCATGACCTGACCAGCAGACTGAGGTCTCGTAGGTTCCATGTGTGTGAGCACGTGCTCTTCCAACTGGGCCTTGCCAGACTTGCCGCCGAACCATCTGTCGCAGTAGAAACACACATATACGTCCACCACCTCCCCTTCAGACTCCTCTGTGAAATGCAATGAACCAACGAATTAGTATTTTACATCCCAGTGGTAATTAAATACGCACCGTGCCTACAGTTAATTACACTTAACATTTTCGAGTAATAGTCTGTGAAATACAAGTGCAGGGCTTGACATCAATGGCTGTCTGATTGTCCGGGACAACTGAAAGCTGCACTTGGACAAGAAAATACTGTTACTGTCCGACCGGACATTTTCTGGCCGAGTTTATTCATAAAAGTGAAAGTGACCTTTACATTGCCCTATCGGACAGCCATGACAAAAAGTTAAACAATGAGCCCTTAATTGTTCATGGTGAATTATTGTTTTGCGTCACAGCGCTTGTTCATGGTAAACTGCTAGCCCGTAATTAATTTTGTTAAGTACATTACAACATGCACGTTCTGTGCTTCAGGGTGGAGCCTCAGGTTGCATGCACAGATACTCCAGCATGCCCTTCGGATGATCACTCACCAGAAGAAGAATCAATGGACACGACATCCAATGACAGACCGGTCTGAAACAGTGTATAGGCAATTTGTAAGCAGACGACAGCAACAAAATATGGACTACAAATATGCAGGGATGAGAATGGGAACAGCCAGGGTGAAGGAGCTGTAGGGACAGGCCGAAGCTTATGAAATGTTTAGAGTATGAATTCATCCACAGGCTCAAATTTTTACTTTTTTAGTTGAGCATGGAATCATACTAAGAAAAAATCGGGGCATGGTTTACAAGATCAACTCTGGAGCCTTAAAATCATTGGTTCCGTGGAAGCTTCTCAACCCTGAATATGTGATCCGACAGTAACAACCAACACAAACAGGGTGGTTGTTGGGACAAGATCCAACAGATAAAATGTAATCATTGTGTAATTTGGTCAACAATTCCCCAATTACCTATAAGAAAGCTAATTGACAAATCTTGTTAGCACTTCTGGGCCCCAAGACCATGAATACTTTCCGAGTGTGATTTGTTTTGTTCACAAATCCCAAAATACAATTTGACCCTGAGCATGAATTGATAATCATAAAGTTTTATAATCTCGGGATCTTATTGATCCGTTAATGATGTCTTGGAGATCATCATTGTGCTGGACACTAGAGTAACACGAGCCAAGAATTAATGTTAATTAGATAGGGAGATATCTCACCATGTTTGCATCCATGTTGGACAAGTTGAGTAGGTCGGTGTGACCCATGTATTCGTAACAGGCCTGCACAACACTCCTTAACTTGTCCGTGGATTCAAACCCGCCACCAATTAGCTGGAATACAATGCAGGAAATTTACATGTCCATTTTTGATATACCATAAAATCTAGCTGTAACCAGGTATGAATGGCAAGCATAAGTGGGTCAAATTCAATTTTTAGACATATCCGGTTTAACCGGTGATAACCTACAAAGTGACATGTGCGTGGCTTTTGTTTTATTTATGTACCTTACATTGTATCGTGATCTATAACGTGTGGACCATGCTGAACAACAGGATTCTTCTCTGAATCAAACAGAAAATTAAGCACATGATCCGTATTTACGTCATATTAAGATTTTATCTAGAGTTTAGTCAACCCAAGGCCTAGTACTCGTGTTTGTCTATCACCGGAACTGGGTAGATTCTAGTAAATTCTTGGAAATTCGAAAAAAGAATGCGACCCACTTACAGCCTCAATGAGTCGATAAACCAATGTGGTGAAGAGAACGATTGATAAAACTTTGGTTTCAATTAATTTGTGTATTCAATGAATTTCATAATTATTATGATTCATATAGAAATTATTTATTTCTATGAAAACAATTAGATTAATGTCAAATGTTTATTGTAAACAGTGAGTGAATCATTCACCTTGCCAGCCCAGGCCCCGAGATTACGAAACTTTCTGAGTACAATTTCATACTCAACTCTAGGTTTTGTTCAAAAATCCTCATATGAAATTTGAGCTTGAGCATGAAATGGTACTGAAAAGCATTCATAATCTTGGGGCCTGGTGTCTGATGATTTTTTAGGGAATTTCCAACACTGTATATATATATATCACGCGTGCGTGTGTGTGTGAATTATTGTTTTACGTCACAGCGGGAATCTTTCACCCATACGCAAGTGTTAGTGTCTGTGCGTGCATTTGCACGAATGTATGAGTTACCTGTTTGTACATATTTTCTCCATCTTCCCTGGCTGGGGCAGCCCAGGGTACGTTGACGGGCCACCACTCTGGCTTGCTATAGTCAGTCAATGTCGGCTGCCGCGGTGACGAAGCGTTACAGGACAGGTCTATCAGCCTGGGAATAAACTTCTCCAACTGTGGCTGAAACAAACAATGCATCAACTGCGTAAAGCCTTAGCACCAAATTGAAATGTATTTGTAATAATTGGAGTTCAGAGCTGCTTTCAAGATTCTTTCACTTGTATCACGGCTGTAACTTACAGTGTAAGTAGACGTTTAGGCTTGGATCCAATTCAAGGTGCTCTGCTTGGTCTACAAGTGTGTAAATAACATGGCTCCATCACATCTGTCCAACCTACTTGTGCCATACAAGCCCAAACGATCACTTCGATCTGGACATCTACATCTGCTTTCCATACCACCCTACGAACTCTCCCATTACGGAAAAAGATCTTTCTACACAGTGGCTCCCATTCTCTGGAATGATCTCCCAACACACATAAAACTCTTAGAAACATTCACCAGATTCAAAGCCTAACTCAAAACCCATATTTTAAATCAGTTTTACCATTAGACACACCCTTGTAGCGCTTTGTGCATGCACCTTGTGGATGGAGGTCAGCGTGTTAAAAATACACATTATTATTATTATTATTATTCAGTTTATGGCAAGAGGTAGTTACAGTTTTGCTACAGTGGGAATCTTTCACCCATATGCGATGAATTGCAGGAGGAAACCTGCAACATACGTAGCACTGAATGTTGCAGTAAACCTGCAAGCACCAGCTGGTACTGACAGAACAAGGATGATACCTGCATTGTAATACAGATGGTACATCATATCATGATTGTGTTAGAAATGGAACTCACGCGAGCATTGAAGAAAACCAAAGAACAACATCATTTTGGACTAAAATGAAATATCAGAATGCGAGAAAAAACTTGTGTAATTAATGCATGCATTTGGAGTTATCTTACCTTGGTCATGGAATACAAAGACAGGGGAGGCAACTCCACCATCTTGTTTTCCTTCAAGCTTGGTTCAAGTATCATCGTATCATTCTGTAGACACTACCAAGCCTGGGTAATAGGAAACTGAAAATGAAAGAAAACAAATCTTTAATCAGTCCTTCATTCATCCAACATTAATTTTAACATAGTAGCATATGTCAGATCAAATGTGCTGCCCATGCTTTAATATTATTATTACACGACATGTCAACATACACTTATCACAATGCCATTGACGTCACTGCCCTTACGCTTAGTAGTTGACCACCCCCCACACCTAAGTTTAACTGGAAGGGGAATGTTTACGTTCTAAATCAGTCCGACAAGAGTTGGTGCTAGATGGTTTTCCCCATTGTCTATATATATTTGAAAATCAGTAATATTTTCTTATAAGAACAAAACCTTGAAACATACTGACATCCCATTTCCTTAATGTTGGGGTAAAATGACCGCGAGTCGGATACTATTTGCACTTGCTAAATAATTGTGAAGTCAACACTGAACTGGAAACATACAGAACCTTAGTCAGATAACCTTGGATCTCTGCATGTCATATTTCTGGTATATATCTATCAAATAGGATACAAAATATAACACTAACTTGACTTGATCTAGTCAGAAATATTGGATCGGAAGTCTGACTATATTAGTTATGGAATGCATCGACCCCCGTATTTGGCATATAACTGGGAAAAATCACTGTCCGACTTCCAATTTAACATGCACATGTCGTACGTCATATTGTTTTCATACAATTCGATAATTAGTTCATCCTCATTTCATATTATTACATCAATCTGCATAATGTATCGATACCAATATGATTAGCATTCATTAAGTGGCAACAACCGAAACCAGAAGTCACGTGATTAAGCAAAGAAAAGTAACTCTGTTTTGGTGATGAGGTCTAATCTTTGATTAGATCACCGTATGTTCGATTCCTGATGGCAGTTATATTGTAAACAGAACAAAAATGTCTGAATTCTGATACATGTCCAACTTCCAATCAGCCTACCCTACAGGCTACAGAATATTTGCATCCTCTGGAAAATGCTAATATAGGAGTTAAATCTGTTAGGATATTAAGTCCAGTTTGGTACAAAGATGTGATCAATGACTACCAATCATAAAAATCAGAAGCTACATCATGTACTTTATTAGGGATATTATTCATATCTTGACATATGCACATGTCATTCTGAACCCTTCGAGTCATAAAAAAATGACAGCAAAAACAAATTAACTATAAATTATAATAATAATATACCAATGCTAGACTGTGGTGACGTCGTTTGTTTCAGTTTGTGCGTGAAGGTTTCAGTTACTTCCAAGTCATATATTATACCCCAAACACTGCAGATTTTCATAAATTGCTAACCTGATTCCTGAAGTTGACATTCTTAAATCATGTATAAACTATATCAATTATAACATGTATGCCAATAGGAAATTTACAATTTAAGTTCAGTAACTAAGTCTAATGTGGAAGGATGCGAGCAAATTCCATCAAATTTGTAAATATGAGCAACGTTTGGTCATCGAATACAAATAAAAAGAATGACCTTCAAATATCAAGTGCTCCATAATCAATTAAAGTTTAGATCTCAGTCAGCAAACAATATATGTCTCCCATAAACTCACTTTCTTTTATATCAAATCAGGCTCAAATATTCCATTATCTATATGGATAAATCATCTCTATGACGTCAGTATGACATCACGATGTCTACAATGACGTCGTATCGCTTTACAAAATGCTAATTGTTTACTAAATGTGGGAGTTTAACTGCGGATACGATCAAGCTTAAAAGAACCGTGTTCAGAAGTAAACAGAACATTGTAGATGTTTTCATAAAGTCAAAATATTCAACCATTTTCAACCGACAAGTCAATAATGGCGGGCCTTGAGGGAGAAGGTAAGCGATGAAGAGCTGAATTATAAAAGATCGCGAACTCGAAAATATACTTGTATTCTTGGTAATAAAATGCTGCAAGATAACAATATTGCATCTTTCCTCGACTGATTGTAAAGACTGCGTACATAAATCCGTGCACGCATATTACAGACCCGGAAAAATACCACCGAAGAGGCCACAAACGAATGGTCCCCGTCGATATGCCTTGTGCGAGTCGATAACTCTGGAATCAACCTGGTCGTTGACGCCGCTACAAACTACGATCACCATACCACTCATTAAACACCGCACACTCTTTATAAGTTGATGCCGTTACCTCATTTGTCCATTATAGCCCATCGCCGAAGAAGGAAATGACATAAACATAAGTAGTTTTCATCAGCGGTAAACCAATATGGCGTCCGTCTTCTTTTCTGAGCCCCATGAAGCAGTGTGACGTCACAAGGCATACTATGTGTCCGTTTAGAGCTTCCAGCGAAAACTAGCAGAAACCGTGTCTACCCTGTGCTGGATTTTATTGTCATGCAACATTGTGCCTTTAAAAAAAGCCCAGTTATTCCGTGTCCGAACTACAGGGAATAATAGGTGTTATTTCATACGACGATACGACAGCTCGCTATTCGGTGAAATGTAGCTCTATAGGACCGCTCTATATACAAAAATCGTGAGAAAATAAAAACACATCATCTTTGGCTAATAGGCCTACATTTATATATTATCAGAAAGCAAGTAATATTTGAATATTCTATGCAAATGTCATCAGATCATACCCAAAGTAATCAATAGTATAGAATAGATTAATGATAATATAAAAGGCATACAATCACGGGTTTGTTTACATATTTCATGGTCAAACGTATTTATATGAAAGTATGTATATTTGATGTGTCTACACAAATACCAGCTACATTTTTCGCATATCCCACTGGTTTTCAATATTTTCATATGTTATTGTTAAAAAAAACATATTTATAGTTATGTAGCTTTATTGGTACCAGTAGTCGTGAAAGGTTATTTTGACCGTCTACAATGATTATAGTTATCCCCCTTAGTCTATTAGACTATAGAAAATTCTATTCTACAGAGGTGAAAAGTAATTTGGAGGTACAAAGACGATTATATGTATATTAAGTTCATGTACTTTGCATTTTAAACTCCAATTCGGTCCAAAACGACAACTTAATCTGTGATTGTATGCCTTTAATTTAATAGGCATATATTATGTCGACGTCATATTGGGATTAAAACCCGATAGTCCAACTTTAATACCATTGACTTGGTCAAAGGTCAAACCAATAAACCTGTGGTTACACCGATAACGATAAGGAGAAAAACGATATATATCGTTATCGTTGCAGTGTGACCGGGTAGGCCTACTACATCTTGAGCTTGTAACGATATGATATAGCCTAATCATTACTCTCCTCGAATCACTAATCTAACCAAATTTCTTTTTACGACCGAGCTAGGAATACTCTTTGGAACATTAAGCGGTAACAGCCCGCTTGGATCAACTCGAATACACGTTGGGCGCCATTTATAACAAGACCACGAATGCCGATCCTGGTATTCGAACCCATACTGCGAGTCCCGACTGTAGGAACATATTTTATATAAGAACGTGTAGTACCTGCAATTAAATAATATACAAGCTATTGGATAGGTTCGTGCTTAACACGTACAATTGCGAGTCACGTGACTGACCTTATTTCACGAGTAGCCTATTAATGGCCCGCGGTAGACACCATATTTGGAATTTGTTTTGTGAAAAGAACGTCTGTAGAGAACTTTACAATACGGATAGATACGTTGATCTATTATTGTATATACGAACCATCACATTATCCAAGAACAGTGCCCTTTAAGTGAATTAATTAGACTATCCATAGTCTCAGGGGGTGAAAGTAAATAGTTTAAATATAAATTATATTGATTGGTATTATATTTATATGAAAGGAGCCGCTGAAATTCTT
>JAUTBT010060565.1:0-14798 GCA_032361225.1 Lepetodrilus schrolli | reverse complement strand
ACTATTTAGGAGCTCCTAAACCAGTCCTAAGTGTTGTCACCTCGTAACAAGTGTTTCACGACGATGTCACAAGTCGTCTCCCTTCTTAAATCGGCATCTAACTTAGGAGGTGATAAACTGGGTCATAAAGTTAGGAGCTGCTAAATTTAGGATGTTGTGAAACGGGGGCCAGTAGTCAGTTTATTTCATGTCTACTTTGAATACATTCTGCTATTGTAGTACTTGGTATTACATTTGTTATAATCATTTACAATGTTTACCAATCTTGATTACTTATTATATATACAAATATAATTATCTAATAATAAATTATTTCTATTCTTAAGTCTGCAAAAGAAATAATAATAATAATAATAATATATATTATTATAATAATGCCACATTATGTGCATATTGATGTGGCATCAATTCCATGTGCAAAGGCGTGTTCATATCACTACATTGTTACCCCTGTCAATGAATCAGTGTGCTCTAAATTTCCTTCTCAACTCCCTGGGAAGTATCCACAGTCTCCTTTGTTAAAACAGTTGTTTCTACAAGACTACGGCAAGGGAGATTCCTAATGATTGTATAGTGTAACATTGAATTAAGGAAGCTTATTATAATTATGTTTACGCTGCTACTAAGGGTTAACCCTTCACTGCTGTTACTACTGTTACAGGCCTGTCACAGGGGAGACAGCGGAGGCCATAGGGACGGCATTTGCTGCCGAGACCAACAGGAGAGACGAGGACACTGAGATGTAAGTATGGGAATGGTAGAATTAGAGAATAACCCATGAGATACGAGTGATTACAGAAAATAGATCCTGAGATAATGTTAAATATTCACAGTTCTGAGCTTCAGCGAGGAACTTTGAACATTAATTTCAAGAGAAACATATTTTCGTGTGTCCTGTGTTCAATAAGCAAGAACATTCGTTGTGGCAGTTTGCAGATGTTTAAATCGGTAAGGTCTTGTAGTAACTAGGGGTGCGTGGAATAACTGCAAATGGTTGAGAATGCTCTGTGGTGCCCACAACAAGCATTTTTCCAATATTGAACACATTGTTTTTCTCGCTTAGAAGCTTTTTCGCCATTTTAGAGCATTTAAAAATGTATGTTTACTATTATTAAACACAGACATGGTGAGAATACAAGTGTGATATCACACAGGGCTATTCACACATGTCTAGTTGGGTCATACACACTAATAACTTTACTTACTTTTGATATCTCGAAGTGCGATAGTGAAGGAGATATCACTGTCCAAATTTGGAGGGACTGATCTTGAATTTGGTGTTTTTTGTTGGTTTCAGGTTGAAATACGTTGAAGAAGAACTGGCAAAAAAGAAAGGACATCACATCAAGGAAGAACAAAAGCATGTGAAAAAGTAAGAGAATTATTTTCAGCCACAGATTCGTATCTGCCACGATCCCCATCAATTAACCTATCGCAAGCTGTCAGTCTACCAGGTAGCGATTAATAGTACCCATCGGCCAGTCAGAATGCAGTAACATTTAAAGTTGCGTATAACTCGATTAGCCATGTGGTAAATGTCTGACAAACAATAACTTAGCAAGACAAGCATAATGCAAGTGACAAGTGCAAGTGATAATTGATATCATGAAACCATGTGCATGGAAGAAATTATTTAGTTTCATATTTGGTGATAAATAAAATCTCAACCTTGTATGTTTTGATGTCAATGATATCCTACTCGTTAATATCAAAACACACTCGGTGGAGATTCTTTATATTACATACGGTCATGTCTGTGTACTAATATTGCTCTGTTCAGGGTGTGTGTTCAGTCTGCTCTACTATTCACTCCATAGTACTATGTAGTGCTACGGAAGCCATTCAGCCAGCATATGTAGTACTATGTAGTACTACTTTTCATTGCGGGTTTGGAGCCCGTAGCATTTTGTAGGAAAAGTCAAAGGCATGAAGCGAACCGACTGCACGCATGTGCATGCAAACCGATTTGCTGCTATTTTCCTACGGACTCGTTCAGCCAGCCGCTACTTTGTAGAATAGTAGCATAGTGTAGTGAAATGTAGTGCAGCCTGAACACACCCCAGTTACTACTGTGTGTGATTGTGACTATGTTTATGTTTTTAGGTCGGAGGACTTCCTCTACCATCTTCCCGACCACCTGCAAGTCAAGTCGTCCACCAAAAGGACAGAGGACATGTTGTCCAATCAGATGCTGTCTGGAATTCCAGAGATTGACCTTGGCATCGAGTAAGTTATCAAGTCTTTTAATTTTTGATATGCTGGAGCCTGTTCCACAGAACAAAGGAGTGTTACCGTCTACGAGAGTTGGAACTCGCTGTATAACGAGGTACCACTTGTAATGTTACAGTCATTCTGTGAAATTGGACCTTAGATTGCTGTATAATATATTATTGTAGACAAAGTTATGTTGCTACTTTATGTGATATTAACAATTAAAGATACTATTTTCACTTCTCTCATCCCTTTAAATTTAATTACCGATTTTAAATTTCAATTATTTTCCAGAAAAGTTATCCTGACAATTTTTCAAATCATGCATCAATTTATGCACCATGTGATTTATTGGTACAAATACGTGATCCAAATATTAATTAAGAATTTATTGTATTACATTAATAGATTTTGTGTCATTGTCCTTTCTCCAGAGCCAAGATCCGTAATATTGAGGCAACAGAAGATGCCAAGGACCACTTGATTCGAGAACGCATGAAAAAGAAAGAAAACGAAGTGTCCGAGTTTGTTCCCACCAACATGGCCGCCAACTTCGTCCAACATAATCGATGTAAGATACCCTTTCCAATGTCTGTCTCCACAAATTACTGCATCTACAATGATAAATTCTCATGAAGTGCATGTATCAGGGTGTCCATGGTTCTCTTTGTTTAGTTATATTAATAGTTCCAATGTCATGTCAAAATTGGTTCCGCAGAAAATCCGTAACTAGCTATGAAACTAGACAGTCAGTCTGTTGAAGTACCTTTCTCTCTGTGGTCTGTCTGTCAAGTCTAATTTATCAATTTCCTACTACAGTTAACATCGAGGACACAGCCCCAGTCCTGAAGAAGATAGAACTGCCCAAGTCCAAGCCAGTGAGGGTTGGCGATGCAGATTCGCTGACGTCATTCCGTGGTATGTTTTCGTAACCTCATAATTTTCACAAAAGCAACGGTGTCCTACATGCAAGTGTTATTAAAAAAATGTGTTATTTGTTTATATATGCATAATTTGCTGTCTTGTCTACTTCAACAAGCTCAGGAAAATAGGGAGATAAATGTACTAAGGGAAATAACTGCATATACACATACATTTCAGGCCATTATGAGATATTGTCTCTAGTAACTGAATCTTCCAAAGTTAGATTCAAACTAGGAATCATTAAATTGAATCCCAGCATGCAGCTTGGCATAATTTAGACTTATAGCGATACATGTATTTATTTTCACTTGCAGGTTCTAAAAAGTCGGGTCAAACAGACAAAGCAACGGACGATTTCCACTACGAGAAGTTCAAGAAACAGATGAGACGTTACTGACGGGAAAACATCACGACTGATGAACGCTACCTCTCCCAAGTAGAACACAGTCTTCTGGTCGAAACAGTTGGTGATGGGACACAATGTGTTATGTAGATGAACAGAATGGGTTGTTCATCACAGTGGTACATATGCCACTCTAAAGACAGTATTCCATCATATTAAAGGTGCAATGACACGGAAATCTCCAGGATTGAAAAAAAATAATGGTCCCCAAATATGGACAGCAGGAATGTTGCCTGGTTAATATCAAAATGAGGAAAATATGTTATCTCGAGTCGGTTGCAAAACATCGCTTTCATTTCTCATGAAGTCTGATAAACTGATATATTTTCATTGTCATGTCGATATCGTGTGGATGTTTGGTGTAATGAAAATTGCATACCCCCCCCCCCCCTTTTCTAGGAACAATGATCAGTAAATTGACTGATCTTTGTGTGTTTTGCATCAACTTCTATTCATTTCATATCACTCGCACAAGATTTTAATATCAGTTTTGTATGTAAATACTGAAATTTTATATTATTTGAAAAAATCTGTCATACAACCTTGAAAAATATGCCGACACCCTCGCATTTTCTTTTGTTTTACTGTATTGATTAAAGAAACGATGCCAATTTTGTGAAATGTCGGACTTGTTGCTGAAGAATTAAACTGTCTATGGTACTCCTGATCTGTTTTGCTTTATGTTTGAGCAAGAAGTATAATCCTGTCTAGAACTATATCTTTACGTTGGAAGATAGCATCTTGAATTTCAAACTTGTGTGAACACTTGCCAAAATCCATTTGAAATGCATCATACACAGATACAAACACTCAACTCTGTAACAGATTATACAACTTTAATATCATCGTAAAGTAAGAGTTGTAAAATGTCATATATATATATATATATCAATACAACATCTAAAGACGTTTCTCAACTTCATGCAGCCAATCAGATATCTCCTCTCCGAGCAAGTTTTACATAGCAACTGAAATACTACAATAATAATGCGAGCATTATTATTGCGCTAAATCCACTCTACAGCATGCTCATAGTGCTACATTATTACCCTGGTCAATGTGCACTTATTTCACCTTCTCAACTCCCTGGGGATCATACAACCCAAGCTGCCAGTTAAAGCACCAGAAAGTTTACATTCTCATGATACCGGGTACCCATTCACAGTTGGGTGGACTGGAGCAATGTGGATAACACATATTTGTCTGTAGTTTTTAGAACACACAACATTCCAGTCTTGTCTTGTCCAGAAGCTTGTCTTCCCCGTTTGATGTGTCTAATCTAAAGGCCTTTGAATAACTACAGAACGGTCCTATATAACCATATTTCCCAGGGTCCTAGATGGATGCTAAGTAGACAACAGCACTGAGTTTCAGATGTCATTACACTATAGATTGTCATTCATAAATCTAATATTGCATTGTAAATTGCTTTGCTCGATGCTGCTGAATGTATTTATTGCATAGGAGGTTGGAGATGACTGAATGATTAATTTGTTGTTTTACATTGCTGAAATATTTCACCCATATACGACAATAACTGATCGAGTCAACTTCACAAGGATTAGGGAGCATTAATTATTTTAAAGCATCATGGTTAATATATTAAAAGTTAGTATATTTTCTCCCATTCCTTAAAATTAGTGAGATTCCAACCATTTTGGAACCTTGTAATATTAATATTACATGTATTAGGTCTTGATGAAATACTGTGAAACACCTCTCCGAAAAAAATCACCAATTATTGACCCCAAAATATGCCATGGTTAGAATTGATGTGAGCACAATTTCATGAAGAATCTGAGTCTGACAAAATAATAATGTAACTATTATCGTCGTCATTCTGCTCGATCACAGTGTCGTCATCATCCTTTGTGAATATTTTATCTCCATCTTTAGCATCTTGGTCAGTCACAGCGTCATCGTCATTATCACTGCCATCAATGTCGAGGCTTCCCTCTTCTTCCTGAATACCTATGTGTGGACGGCTTCCTGCATCTCCTTGGCAACCGACCTTTTTCTCTTGGTAACCGCTGCCTCCCTTGTGACCTTCCTCCTCAACTGATTCGTCAATGTCGATGTAGCACTCTGTCGACATCTGCACTGCCTCTTTCAGAGCAGTCAACTTGATAGATTTAGAGTTATCTCCACTTGCCTTATTGGGCGTTGTTACGTAGCAGTCCATGCTTCTTTGTTGATGAGACGACGAATCATTATGTTGTCGAGGTGTGGTTGGATCGAATTCCTTGAGTGAACTTAAAGCATTCATTTTAATTGGCGACCAATTTAGGATGGTTCCGTGTGGATTGGCAGAATTGACGGAAACACTTCCCATCGGTGTGGAAGTTGTAATGTTCGTCATGGTTACTTTTTTTCTACTAAACGATGCACCCTTTTTTACAATACTGTTCACATTTGATGTATCATGGTTGGCAACATATAGAGATTTATTACACTTGACAGGAGATAGGAATGGTGGTTGTGAAGGAGCTGGTTTGTCCGTGTCCAGCACGATGCATGATTCGTCGTCCGACACTACCAATGAACAGCCAATGGCAACAGGACATTTGGAATGTTTGTTCTCTGCGTCTTCTCCTAGTCTCGGGTGCACGATGTTCTTGTCCAACACGATACAGGACCCCTCGTCTGACGTCACAGAGTGTCGGTGTGGGGTATTGGACGACGTCGGAGATCTGGAATGCTTTGTCTCCGAGACAGGAGAGCGCTTGGATTTTCCACCGTCTAGCACGATACATGAGTCGTCATCTGATGCAGCAGAGGGTTGCAGCAGGCCAGTCGGAGATGATACTGATTGGGAATTGTCCACGTCGATGACCGTGGTGGATGCATTGGGTTGTATCACAGGACGTGGTTGGATGCGTATATTGTCGGAATTAGGCCAGTTGTCTGGCCGCGCAGTTAGTTCACTCGTATCCATTTCGTCATCATCGTCGTAATCATTAGCATCTTCATTCTGACCGACTAAGTCTGACGAGAAAACAATTTAACATTATTTTTCATGTAATATTAAAAAAGAATTGTCAAATAAAATGCTTGCTCTTGTATGTTTAAAACAAAATTGGATTCAAATATATATATATATACCCTGAGTGATAGAATAAACAATTTATTTTGATGGTTTTGTGGGGCATCTGAAGTGCAAAATCAAAGATTTATTTCAGAATTGCAGGCCTCGTAATCTTTATAGGCCATATAGGCCATATGTAGAATTTAACAAATCTGTTTCACATTTTTTTTTACATTGGCAAACTTCTTTTAACCCTCTCCCTGCTGGATTAGGCACATACACTGCTCTTTCGGCATCTCTGGTTGCCTCCAGCACGGAGAGAGTTAACAACAGAAATTTTAGTACAGGAAGAGCTTAATTTGTGAACAGTTGTATGAATTTTAATTTCATATACGCAATAATACTTAACAGGTAAAGACACTATATTTGTCTCACATTCCACATTCTGTCCAGTTATAATATACATTTTAGAAATAACTGAGGCAATGTTAAGATACCCTCAATAGTTACAAGCATCACATCCTCTTCTAAAGCGGCTTCGTCGGGACTCCCAGAGTGTTCTACCTCGGGATAATCCTCCAGTTGTGTTTCTGGATCGTTGGATTGTTCCGCCTCTGGAATGACCGAGAGTTCTGTTGCAGTGCTGTCCTCTTTGTATTGCATGTTGGAATACTTCCTAATCACCTGTAGTCAATAAAACATCGTTAATTTTTTTAATAATTAATTTACAAGAACTGACTGCATTGAGGTGGTTCTCCCATTACAGAATAGTTGGATTTTTTGTATATTGTCAGGGATTAAAAAAAAATATATATTAATAATGTAGCTGGGTGCGATATAAGATGCTCCTACTGGTCTCGGCCAGAGGGGTTACCCATTTGGCTCAGTCGGTAGAGTGTGTATATGTGTTGGACTGGGTTCGAATCCCAGGATCGGCATGATACTCTTGTTACAATCGCGCCCAATGTGGGGCATGGACGGGGGTATGTGGCGATGTCTCTGTTTGAAGGGATGATCTTTGGTGAGGTCAATGTAGTGAAGTACTCTGTCTGTATGTCCTAGTCTGTATCACCCGTCGAAAATATGTCTAGGAATAAATAAGGACCTATATGTAGAATCGTCACTTGCAACAATCAACCCAGACTATAACAGCTGTCCTGGAATGTTGTTAAAATTGCAACTGATTGCAAGTCCAATTTGAGGGACCCACTACAAGTGTAAGTCAATTGATATTAATAATAATAATAATATGTCCATTTGTATAGTGCCAAACTCCACACTAGGTATGCTCATAGCGCTGAGATCAGAGGATCATGCCAATCCTGGGATTCGAATCCGAATTGCTGGATTGCGAGTCCAGCACTCTACCGAATGAGCCAAAGGGGTAACCCCTCTGGCCGAGACCAGTAGGAGCATCGTATATCACACCCGACTACAATAAAAACATAAGAAAATATTTAAAGGCGTACAATTATTTATTTTAGCCCTCAATTTTTATGAGATAAAAAATATGAATATATTGAAAACCACAGGGGCATGCAGAAAATGTAGCTTGTGTAGACAAATCAAATGTACATACTTTCAAAATATGTTTGACCATGAAATTTGTCAACAAATCGTGATTGTATGCCTTTAATGATCTGAGTGCTGCAGGCATATGAGGTTGCCATTTCTGTCCTTTCCGTTGAGTGCTGTGGGCATATGAGGTTGCCCAAATCACGTGCAGAAAAGAACTCATTGAATATTCGCTCAAAATAATAGATAATGGACACGGATGGCAATAAAAATGCACTGGTCGATAGATCACTGCCTAATGAGATGTGTCATTAAAATTTGTGTATGAAGGAAGTTTAGTTTGCTCACAGTTGTAATCCAACTTTTTCAGCCAAGACGGCGGGAAACAGAAGATCAAAGCGATCATCGACACGATGCTTCTACACTCAAATATAAAATATGCAGTCAACGACAGCCTTGTTTGAATATGTAATGATGTTGGAATGTATGGATTTAGCATCTAGTGACCAAAAACAAGTTCTATTTCATATTTCAAATGTCATGAACGAGTCTTGAATATAACACACGTAGACTCAAGGCAGACAGCGAGATACACAACAGATATTTTGCAGCTGACTAAACACGCTATTTGAACACGCAGTACATCTAATTTACCTTTACATGGAATTAGAAATCGTGCAAAACACCAGGACAGGTATTTATTTCCATCATTGAAGCCTGTGGAATATACCTCGTTTGCGGCACGAATATTACGTCATAGTTTAACTAGGTCAAGTTATTATTAGCCTGAGTCGGGCTATCAGTGATAGAATATTATTTAATCTATGGTCTACCCATATTTCTGAACTCAATAAACTTAGAGATGTAGATTTTGATGGTTATATTTCATGAATACCATGGTATTTTATATGAATCTGTTTATGTTTCATTGACATAAGATCGGAAAACTATTTTTTTTAAAAAGACAGTGAATAGGTACGCATTAGCTGTTATACTAGTAGTTATTAACATTCTTGGTAGTATGAGTATTTAGAAAATAACACAAATTAAAACATCAATTTTGTAACGTGTTAGTATCGATCACACGCATTGTTTCTGCATTGTTTGAAAGTTATACGCAGAATTTGCAACTTTGTTACTTCCCTTAGAAATCGTTAAAGTCGAGACCACGCGTGCTAAAAACGTGTCATTATGAAATATTTTGACTTGAATGAAAGAAACAAAATTCATAACAAAGAACTAACATAACTATAGTTGCGTGGATTGCACTCAGTATTGCACTCAGTATATTTCAATTCAAAGGATATTGGCTTCACGAAGGAATTTTCAAGTAGGTAAGGCAATGGCCATTTTCAATATTATTGAAAACCACTACGTGGTGTTAATTGAGGGACAATGTTACCAAAAATACGCCATGCAAGATGGGGACATTTGATTCATCGATAACACATTAGCTTATGATTATGTAACCCGAATTTCAGCCTGATATGTTAACTACTTAATTAGAAATCTGCATAATTGTATTACCCCAAGTTATGATAACTTTTACGTAAAGCAGAAATTTCATTTCTTAGATTGCAACGTTGCCAGACTGTTTTGATTTTATGATTTCTCAGCCAATTCACAGAGCACAATGCTAAGATTAAACATGATAATAGACTAAAATATTTTTGTTTGTATGGTCTATTTCATTGTTGTGTTGACCAAAATTAAATTTTCTGGGTCACAGAGTCAACTCGTGCAACAGTTCACAAAGAGCAAAAAGAAATTAAGAAAACTTAACTTTTTAATTACATTGATCGTAACTCACTTATAGTTGCATTAAAAATTATATTATTTCGCACATTTATACCTGAACATGTGATATTTACGATGGAAATAATGTTTGCTTCATATGAGCAATATTCGCAGAGCATAGCTGTCTTGATCGTTACCCCCTAGTTACGATGTATTTCCAGCTGATTTTATTCAGCAGGCAACATAACGTCACATACGTTGATCCAGCAGAGACATGGTTAAAGCCCAAATGAATTCCCATGTTTGTTTTTTTTGTGGGTTTTTTTGTGGGGTGGGGGTAGAGCCGCTTTCAAGATACTTTCACTTATATCACAGCTTGTTAACCCAACCAATCAAAAATCTTTGCTATTGTAGATATCCGTGTCTGAGGACCGTGTTGAGCACCTCCTGAACAGACTGCTCTCCTCACCCGTAGTCTCGGTGAGAATGGCGGGACTGGGTGCCAGAGACACTCTGAGACTGGAGGCCGGACTGTGTCTCTATGGCAATGACATCAACGATACCACTACACCTGTAGAGGCAAATCTGAACTGGGTTATAGGTGATTATGAAATCTGGAGATAGATCCTGGGTATTGATGATGTCATGTTTTACTTTGTAAGTACCCATCAAATCTTGACATCAACAGAAGTCTCTTCAGATCATGGCATCAATGTCTGAACCTTCAGATTATGGAATCAATTTCAGAACATTCAGACCATGGCATTAATGTCTGAACCTTCAGATCATGGCATCAATGTGACATTGTCTGAACCTTCAGATCATGGCATCAATGTCTGAACATTCAGATCATGTCATCATTGTCAGAACATTCAGATCATGTCATCATAGTCAGAACTTTCAGATAAAGACATCACCAATGTAATATAGGCAGGAATCTTGAAACTGACCCCATGAAAACATTCAAATGGTTACATCAACCATTCATAGTATCCATGTGTATTTCAGCCAAGCGAAGAAGAGAGACTGGTGGCTTCCCTGGATCGGACATCATTTTGAGCCAAATCAAACTGAAGTCCAAGGGCATTACCAAGAAGCGGGTTGGATTCATTTCTACAGGACCTCCTGCACGAGGTAATCAGATGGCGTGTGGCAAATTTAGAGTGGGGTGCACAACCAAGGTCCACGCCCACGCAAAGAAATAAAACAGCAATTGCCCTAGGGCAAGTCGTTTTGCCTCTACTTCGGTAAAAAGATGTATCTGACCATGTCATAAGTTTAAGGACTAATACTTGACTTCATAGTAGAGATAGAAATGTTGTATGGTTTTGACTATGATTTCAGCTGGAACCCTGGTATTTGATGGCGATGGCCAAGCACAGATCGGTCAGTTGACCAGTGGATGTCCGTCACCGTCACTGAAGAAGAACGTGTCCATGGGCTACGTGGAGACGGGTTACTCCAAAAATGGAACCATCGTAAAGTTTCAAATACGGCAGAAGATCGTTGAAGGAGAAATCGTCAAGATGCCATTCGTTCCAACCAAGTATTACACTGGGAAGTAGCATACAGGCCACAATATTCATGGTGGTACCATATTTGTATAAAATAATTAATATTATCTTTACCAAAGATTGGAGTATTGTACAAATATTTCATAAACTGAGTGGACAATTTGAATCCATCTCTGATAAGTGTGTCAAATAATAATTATATCCAAGTATTACAAGGCTCCATTTATGTTTTTGTTTTCTTATTCAGGACTTCTGACTTAATGAATTACTGAAGCATTTACAGACGCTATAGTATATAACAGCTAGCATCTACAAATCCCTGCACATGATATCGAAGTCACACACGGGTTGGACCATGCTGACAGCACTGTTTAGTGTATAATACATTGTGTACCATCTCAGCTATAAAAATCTTAAATTTGATCCTATGCTGTATCATGCAAAGATGCAGTATTATATTTTGAGATATATTTTTTTAATCAGCATTATATATACCATGTATACAGCTTCCCTTTATGTGGTTATTCTGTTATGCAAACTGTAAAATTGTTATTCCATCCAAACATTTTATATGGTATTTGTATGTAACAAATATCAAGTATATTTCTGTTGGTGTTGTGATCTGTATGATATGGTGTCACAGATATATTTTTGAGGATGTCTGGGTGTGGTATATTGATTTAAGATGTATTTGTTGGTTTGTTTCCTTATAATTAGTGTTTACGTTTTAAAATATATTTTGTTATTTGAATATCATCTAGTCGTATTTTGGT
Source organism: Lepetodrilus schrolli (assembly GCA_032361225.1). Classification (NCBI taxonomy): domain Eukaryota; kingdom Metazoa; phylum Mollusca; class Gastropoda; order Lepetellida; family Lepetodrilidae; genus Lepetodrilus; species Lepetodrilus schrolli. The sequence continues at coordinate 2,696 of JAUTBT010060565.1, read as the reverse complement.
GAATGGCATCATTCTAATTCCAATTCGTATGCAATTGTTGGAATTACCAATATGTTTGTGTACAAGTGTTCCTCTACTAGTCAATGGAACGTTTATCTTTGTTATCTTGTTATGATAAATAAACATGTTGAGGATGTAATTATTGGAGTCCTATTCTCTAGTATTTCAGTGACACATTGCCACTACTACATCCAAAATTCCAGCCATATACATTCCCTGCCTATATACAGTATTCCATACTAGTATTATATATCAATATTCATGGATGTTTTTAAGTTTGAGGTGTATATTCTATGTTATACTATACTCTATGAAACCATTCCCACTAATAAATCTGTTATTTTCATCTTGTTGATTTGTCGACTTATTCCAGGTACACAAGCTCTCTGACATTTCCCCTAATGGTAACTATGCCATTGGTAACTATGCCATTGGTAACTATGCCATTGACAGGAGTACTGGTAGCTACTGGTTACTGTGTAACAGGAACAGGACAATGATGCCAGTAGATATGAATCCAGTGTAACATAGAAGCCTTACAAGGTTAAGTTACAATTGATTGTATTCTTTATTGGAACAAGTAGAAAAGACACCACAGTAACGGGTAGATGTATGCATTGGTATGGCACAGTACAAAATAAAGCATTAATACAACACATTGCACAACATATTCATATAGCACATTGCACAATAATTATTATACTGAAGTATTTACATCTGAACACTTTAGACAACCAGATGAATTTAGAGAAAATGTCTGTCATAATTGTCTTGGTTCCAGATTTGCATTCTCTATACTCCATGCCCCCGTTTCTACGACGACATCCTAAATTTAGGAGCTCCTAGATTTATGACCCAGTTTATCACCTCCTAAGTTAGATGCCGATTTAAGAATTGTGACGTCGTCGTGCAACACTTGTTACGAGGTGACAACTCTTAGGACTGGTTTAGGAGCTCCTAAGTAGTTAGGACACAGTTGTGAAACGGGGGCCATGTGTTTTTTGCAGTGGGTAGTTTTGTTCAGTTGGTATTTTTAAGATGGATGTCAACAAATGTGGACTCCAAGGTTAGCAATGATACCACACTTCCTACAACGATCCATTGTGGATGTTTTCAGTACAGGCGAGGACGCGTCACTGCTCTGTATGTTCAGGCTGGTTGCATGACACCGCCTGAACTTCCTCCCGCGAAACAGGGATCGAAGGAACCTCGCAAGTCGCTGGCGTTTCTTGAGCTTACTTCTGACAACGTTTTCCGCGGCTTGGTAAGGAGCGTCGGCGTCGTGAAAGGACTCGCAGGTGGCGGTTTCGTCGTCGGTGGCGATTGTGGGAGTGAGTCTGTCGGAGTCTTTGAAACTGAGGTCGTCCATCGTGAAAGGGTTGACGTCTGCTACTTCACTGCTCGGGAGGGATTCGTTGAAAGTGTCGTCTGCTTCTGCGGCGGAGAGCTGCGCGAGGAGCAAAGTGGTGCTGGTGTGAGACTCCAGCAGAGTGTCCTCCAAGAAGACGTCGTCGGAAGTGACGGAGGTCTTGTCGACGTCGCTGTCGTCGAACACGGAGGGACAGGGAGTGACGCCGCCGAGGTCTTCCACGGCTTTCTGGATGCAGGCACGGGAAGCGTTCTTCTCCAGCAGAAATTCCAGGAGGTTTTCGGCCTCCAGCCCTGGATATCGGAAGTACGTCACCGGCGTCCGCCTCTTGCTTGGAGACTGCAAGACAAGAGTGTGGAATATTACACAATGTATACAGCAAGCCATCTGTAAAGTCATTTATTGCCACAGCGTGGTGTTTTCGACGATGTCATATCTAACGATATGCATCGCCGTGACATATCGCATTCCCATTTATACTTACTCGCGTTCCCATTGGCTGACCATTGTCACGAGAAAATGTATCGACTTATTTTCGTTTTAGACAGAATATACACTTAAAATACATCTGGGACAATAAATAGGACATTAAACTGTGTTCTATTTCGTATCAACTTCATGTCCCGAGTGTAATGATTTAAAGCTAAAGCTTGTGCAATATAAATCATTACATGATATGAAATAGAACACAGTTTAATATCCTCTATACAGATTCTAACATAAATTATCCAAGTTTTCTTTGTTTATCAATGACAGTATCGACATAGTATCTGCCGTAACACTTCCAAAATTATCTTTATTGTTCATGTTATGCAAGGATTTTCAGGATTCATCTACATCATTAATCTATTTGTTAGGCAAAATACAAGAGAAATTCAATGCAATGAAATAAATCACAAAGTACTACGCAAAATCTTTCTTCTCAAGCGTTATAATCCGAGACCAATGTACCTCCATCGAGATGAGTAGCCATGGTAACCACGAAGTGGGGGTTGTGTCGACGCAATGACCAATGATGGCTGAACTCACAGATTACAGAACACTCACCCAGCGTCAGTAAGTGGCACTCAACGGCTCCAACTCAGTTACCGTCACCATCGAAAGTGATGGTTTTTGATAGAACTAATAATATACAGGTTTTAATGGTACCATTTGTACTAATATGTATTTGTCTCAATCAGACGTTAATTATACTACATTTCAGTCATGTTATTTTCTTAACTATATAGGTCGCTTTATTTATTTTAAAAAATTGGGGTTTAGAGTCGCTTTCAAGATTCTTTCACTTATATCACGACTTGGCAGTTTAGGGCAGGAGGAAACCCGC
>JAUTBT010060554.1:0-14800 GCA_032361225.1 Lepetodrilus schrolli | reverse complement strand
GGGCCAAGGGGATGCATTGTTCTTCATGGCCATGGTTATTGGTGTTAAGGGCAGCATCTGGTTTGCTATTTTGCTAAAAGAATGTCTCAAGAGCAGACATAAATGATAGTTTGAGCAATCACTATTAAAAGTACTTAACTTAATAAATCTTCCAAGACCATTGTAATATATGCTATATAAAGAGAGTTGATTTGGGGATTAAACGTAACTTTCAAGATTAAGAGGTTGACCTATGTGTGACACTACTGACTAGGAGAATTAAGGGAATTACTACGGTAGAATTACCTATTTCGTTCATTACATATCGCTGTAATAGTAAGATTTTAAGTTAAGTCAAGCAGGCATGTATATAGCGATCATAGAGACAGCCACTCAATGATTTGGCGCTGCGCTCGTCTCGTATACATGATCAGACAACTGGCCTGAGTGAGCGCTCGTGTTATTTTGATTCTTGAACACCATAAACACGTCAGCTGTGCTGTTAAACTACATCAACTGAATTTTAATCATGACAATATAACCTGATCAACAAATTCGTTGTCGTCGTCTTCCGAATCTAAATCATCTTCTTCGGAGTGGCTTCCCCCAGCCTCTACGTCTTCGTCTTGTAGAGCGACATCTTCAGCACGTTTTTTCTTGGAGGACGCCATCTTGAATTTTGTATTATAAAATCAAAACTAATCTCATCGAAGCGAAATAAACGCCGCGCTCTTAACTGGTAGTTTTTACAAGGACGTTTCTTAGATGTTTAAAGATAGCTATTAATAATGTTTTGTAATTACTATTGCAATTAATCGTATTTTTTATTATGGATGTATTTTTCTAGTAGAAAAGTTACAATTCAGTATTCGTATTAGCATTGATGAATATTTGTATTCCCAGTTTTGTAATATATATGTAGAGGATTGAAAGTGCCGCATGAAAAGAAAAGCGCGAATATTTTCAACTACTTTTCTAATTTTAGCAATATGATGAATTATCTCACAATAAATGAATAAATAGCTGGCATTACGTTTAAGGTAAAATTGATAAGTACAAGTCAACGCAAGGTAATTGTGTTTTATCTACCCTATTTCTGGTTAATTGTGTAAACGAATTTACAAAATGTAGCAAATAGTGTTTTTGTATTCGGAAAAGGTGTAGGCCGAATCTCGGTTGCAAAATGTGTTTTATTATTCTACAGACATCGAGGGTTCAATTTTGCAACCAAATACGGTTCGAAGCAAGCTGCTCGCGATCTATTGACGATCGTCGCAAATGGGTGAAAGATTCCTGCAGCGACGTTCAACTCCATAATCACTCACTCACTAATCTATTGACAATTGTATTTCAATTATAATGTTAAATGTAAAGAACACTCACTTATTCATCCTTTTGTAACAAAACCTTCCAACCAAAGTCGTTACTGTGGGCAGCTACATTAAATTACATTATATTTCCATGGTAAACGAAAAAATGTCTATGTGGAGACCATGTTAGAACAAAATTTGGAGAAACTGTTTGGCAATATTCCAGCACACTTAAATCAGACATATTGACATAAATATTAATTTCCATCTGTAAAAGGATGAAATATTTATACTATAATATCTTGAAAATATATTTTTAAAATTATAAATATCAAATTTTGTCTATTAAAAGTACTACAATGTCATAAAGAATTGAAGCGTGTTGTTTTTCTATCAATATGTAGGATGACAATATGATCAGAAATGTCACTTTGTAGAAAATTATATTAACATAAGATTTGAAACGAATATTCGAAAACAAATAGAATACTTACAAGCGAATATTTGAATAGCATTTTTGCTATTTATTTTAGCTGTACTGTCTACAATATGGTTAAGACCACACAAATTGGATTCCTTGATAATCCATACAATATGTACTCTTTTATTATTGACATTAATGTTCTTAATGTGTCGTAGGGTGACGTTACGCTAGAGACGATGCAGGACATGGATATGCCAGAAATTCGACCGGAGGAGAAAAGTCAAATGTTCCGGAGACGGAGTGCCAACATCAACCTCCAGAGATGTATCCTTGACACTTTCAACGATAGAAACTTACCAAAACTTACTAGCCCGAATAGTGATACAAATAATAAATGTTTACAAAAAACATGAATTTCTACTAGCCCTTAGGATACCTTTAGCATTGGGAGAAGTGGCCCGAGTTAGCAGGCTAGTGATAAATTCTTTCCTTGCACTTGTTACGCTTTGTACATGGATCTCATCTGTCAGTACACAGCTAAAGTTATTTGAATCAGAAATTTTCCGTACATGTTGTATTTAACCTTGTACCTGCTGGATTAAATTAGCGTGGTGATATGTTGCCTGATGAATAAAATCAGCTGGAATTGCGTCATCACTAGGGGGTAATGTTCAAGAATATTGCTGATATGAAGCAAACATTGTTTCCATTGTAAATATCACATGTTCAGGTATAAATGTACAAATAATATTTTTAATGCAAGTATAAATGAGATACGATCAATGTAATTAAAAAGTTACGTTTTCTTAATTTATTTTCTCTTTGTGAACTGTGCATGAGTTGAACTTCATGACCCAGAAAGATTAAATTCTGGTAGACAGAACAATGAAATAGACCAAGCAATAATATTTTAGTCTATTGTCATGTTTAACAGTAGCATTGTGCTCTGCAAAATGGCTGAAAAATCATAACACCAATACAGCCTCGCAATGTTGCAATCTAAGAAATGAAATTTCCGCTCTATGTAAAAGTTGTAACTCGGGGGTTATACAAATATGCAGATTTCAAATTAAGTAATTAACATATCGGGCTGAAATTCGGATTACATAATCTAAGCTAATGTGTTAATGATGGATCAAATGTCTAAGTTTATTGAGTCCAGTAATATATCAGCTGTTTATCACTTGATGTGCAAGTGCACTGAGTTGACGTAATAGTCTAATTAAGTCTACATGGTCTGAAAAAGTTGGATTACAACTGTGAGCAAACTACTTCCCTCGTACACAAATTTTAATGACACATCTCATTATGCAATTATCTATCGACCCGTGCATTTTTATTGCCATCCGTGACCATTATCTATTATTTTGAGTGAATATTCAATGAGTTCTTTTTGGGGCAACTTCATATGCCTTCAGCACTCAATAGAAAGGACAGAAATGGCGCCCTCGTATGCCTGCATCACTGAGAGCATTAATGTGTGTATTTCCTGACACTGATCCAGCTATTCATATGTTGGACGAAGCTGTTGGTGCCCACACAAGTCTGGGTCGTGGACTTCACAACACTCAGCTCCGACACAGTAAATGTAGGTACTCTGAGCCACTGTGTGATATTGTGAGGTCAACTATATGATTGCTGTCAATGTTATTGAATACTGTAAAACACTTGTGTTTAGTGGACGCAAATTCTGTGGAAATGAGATAAAATTGACGTATACGCGGTACTATATTACCAGTATTATTAACGTGCTCAGCGGCGACTACAAATGTAAACAGTTGCAAAGGCCAATTAACGTAGGATTATTATGCCAGGTAATTAGCGATGAATAGAGCAGGACGTGGCCTCAAGATACCACAAGTAGGCTTCTTATTGTCAAGATTAACAAGATTAGGTGAGAAGAAATGACTCGGATTCATCGACGGGAAATACGCTCTCAAGCTGTGAGTTAGTACGTGGACTAGTATGTGGGGATGTTATTATTTACAATACTATTTTTATGTTGAGTAGCTTCATTAAATGATTCAATCATATTTTCTGTGTTGTTCCTTTCATCGTGGTTTAGGTATACTAGTATTACGCCCGCTTCAGTCAATGAGCAAACAAAGAGCTTCAATATTCATGCAGACTCTAATTCCGCGTAAAATGGCTTTGCGCATATAGTGCGTAATATAAGGCTGCGTAATGTAAGTGTTTCACAGTAATCTTTGACTACTATTTTGATTAATAACCACAGTGAAATTAAGGACAAATTCACTCAATATATTGATTCGGGTATTTCTTGACGGTGTGACTCAATTCGTCATCACTCAGTGCTGACGTTGTACAGTAATGATGCGAACATTCATTGAAACATAAATACCAGAGATTTTTTAGTATGATGCGATATTTCTCCTACCACCCTAAAAAAAAACAACAATAAATGTGTGAAAGTGATTCTAAATACTCAATTATCTTCTATTAACTCTTTTGATACAAGTCACGTAGTAACTCGTCGCGCCAACAACCTTTCATTACACTGCACGGACAAACACGTGTTGACATTAACCATCAGAAAACAATGTGAAAATAACGACACAACGCGTTTATGGCATTCAAGGTGTGTGCAGTAATCCTAATTTGAATTTGCCTCCATTTGACTGCTGACTGCAATATTTTTCGGGAGTAAACAAAATTAAAGTAACTTTACTACAATATAGTAAATGTGCATACATGTTTTTCCAAACACTCAGACGGGTCCTGTGTTCTCTACTTGTTTCCATGGTAAGCACTAAACATTGATTCATTTATACATCTAGCTTGTAGTCCAAATGCTAATCTTTAATTTGATACAAAAATCAATAATGCTGAAATGGCCGTACACAGCCCACATCGGTGGCAAAAACGTCCAGTAATGAAAGAGTTACGCTATTATGATTACTTAAGTATTATGATAACCTTGCTTATTTTCTGGCTTCAGACAAATCTAAGCATGTGTCAACAGCAGGGAAGTACGACGTGTCCCATGTGGTTACACCTAAGAAAGGATCCCAGGTTTGTACCTCTGTCAGGAGAATAACCTGCAGTTTAACACCCTTTCCTCAAATTCTCCAACCAGTTTTGAATAGGGCTTGATCAATATAATAATATTGCCATATATACAATATACCAATGTACCAGACAGGGTTATACACATTAAGTACTTCTACTTATATCGGTCAGTCGGTCGTATCGGAATACGTATCGTCTTGGAAATGTTCCACCAATACCAAGCCCTAATATAAACTTTCTTCCATTCCTTCCTTTGTGACAAATGACCTATCATTAGAAGTGTTTCCTATCATTAGACGTGGTTTGGATTTACGTGTACTGTACATACCGTTGAAGCATTCATTTATTTGTTTTGTTATTATTTTCACTCTGCCTTGTGGATATTAAAGTATTGTCAATATTGTCTATTAAACAGATTCACCAATATAGGTCATAATTTGCACATGTCTTAGCCTAAGTTCCACTTTATTTCTTTTACTTCAGATTGGTTACAATTCCTTCAACACTTCTAGGTCAGCCACATCGTTTTCTGCTGATATGGTTTGTGTGATAAATGAACTTTGAGGACTGTTCGTAACTTATTATAAGGAATTTTAGCAATCGTTCATAGTAAAAAAAAAATAACAGTGTTAAAAAGACTAGTAACTTTTCAGCAGGACTGGTATCTTTTTAAAAATATTTTAACATTTAGTAGAGTTAATTCACTAGTAGCTTTCAAATGTTTATTGGATACTTTAGTTGAATGATGCATGTGTGCCATCGGAAACAATGTAAAGTAAAAGCCAAGATTGATAGTTTTCAGAAGCTGTGTTCATCTTCTATTACAGTTTGATGTGACAGAAGAAGTGACAAGTACCAATGTGGCCTTACTGCTGGAAGATGACCCTGGAATTGCAGGTACCATATTTAGTTATCTCCCTTGTCAAATTGATATATTATTAGGCCACTTGCAGGAATTGTGAAGTGTGATTATGACGTAAATTCAGTATAGAAGTAGTATGAATACTCTTGATTGTAGTATTATAACACAAGAATGTACAGTGCACTCTGGCAATACCTGCATCTTTGTACTTCGGCAATCTGCGTATATCGGCATAATTTCACAGTCCCGGCCAGTGATAATGCATTTTACATTAGTTGAATAAACCGGCACTCTTTGAAAACCGGCATATTATCTTGGTCCCGAGTGCCAGTATTGCCAGAGTGCACTAGAGATGGATATTCTTAGGAAATAATTATTACTATTAAATAATTTATATAATAATAATAAATTGAAAACATTAAAATAATTCGGAACCTTTGTTTGATAATGTAATACAATCTAATATTATCCCCATGGTTCTGTGTGACTTTCCAGCCTCGATGGGCCTGTACCGTGACTTTGAGCAGTGCATGAAGCAGAACATCACCCAGAACAGTGTCCTTGACCTTCTGCTGGACTACGAGAATGTTTGTTCTGACCAGGTATCCATACTCAAGAAACTAGTCGTCCGGGCAACCAAGAAACAGGACAGGTATTAATGTTGATATTGGGTGCGTAAGTAGGTTAGGTATATTTTTAGAATTTCCAAGAATTACCCACAATCTACAGTTCCGGTGATAGCCAAACACAAGTACTAGGTTTAAACTCCAGATAAAATAATAATACTCCGTTAATACGGATCGTATGCTTACATTCTGTTCGATTCAGAGATGAATTATGTTGTTCAGCATGTTCCACACGGGATACAACGATAAAATGACAGCCACGCACATCTCGCCATGTAGGTTATCACCAGAATCGTTAAAATGGATGTCTAAAAATAGAATTTGACCCACTTATGCACTCTATTTGCTGTCTAGGTTATTATCAATGTTGTCAAAATATTCATATCATGTTTGAACAACGGGGCTGTCCTGTACGATAAGCGTATCTCTTAACATAACGGTACCTCCAACCTACCAATGGTGGAGTCTATTGGTAAGGGCGAGCCCAGGTTATGTCAGCTGAATCAACATAAAACTTGGCATTGTTATTCTATAGAATATGCAAAATCAATTCATGTTTATGAATGTAGTTCCCTTCCATTATCTTAGCTGTCTATCTGCATCCAACGAACCTGTATATTGTACCTTGTGTGTTAAAACACAGACTGACTGGTACTGCCATGTTTCACCTGTGACTCTGATGATTGACTTCTGTTGTTCAGATTCCAGAAGACGTTCGACACAATGGAGCTGCTGGACAAGGAGAAAATGACGTGGCAGTTGATACGGTCCCTGTACAAGGACCGGCTGGATGTGGTGGATACGGAGGATGAAGACAACATGGCCGTCGACAAACCACCTCCTGTAAGTCAACAGCTTCTCTAATCACCTCCTGTAAGTCATCGGCTTCTCTGACATCTTTTTTCGTACTCGCTAAGAATCGGCATCATAATGAAACAGCTTTTAGGATGATTCCCTGCTAATTCAAAATTCACAAATCCCCATATACAATTTGAGCTTGAGCATAAAAGCTTACTCAAAAAGTTTCATAATCTCAGGACCAGGTAATGAAATGTAATTGAGTTCAGAACAGCTTCAGTTTAGCAATACAAAAGGATTGTATGTCTGTTTCACCAGTAGACACTGGCAATGTTTGTGAAAAGGCATAATTGTTTACGGGGTAAAATTATTCACAGATTTCAGATCCAAGTGAACAGAACGTAGTGAAGAATCTATTTGAGAAAGATACCACAGTTAGACAAAGCCAGGTGAGTGTTGTATTAATCTATAGCATAGGTATTACTATATGATACAGTTACAAAAGGATTATTTTAATCCACATTAAGCTGTCATAGGTAGGCATCCATTTGACTAGAATTGACTCTGTACTACTGTACTACTGTACAGGTTGACTAGAATAACTTTGTAAATTGAAAAAGTCTGAAATAATAATAATCTTCCAACAAATTAAAAACAATAAATATTTCCTGAAAGTTGCCCTCCTTTGCCATTTTACCCAGGCGTTGATTTCATCCACGTTCATTTTGGTTTAACTTTACAGTAATGGCTTTTAGGTGAAGATTCATAAAGCGTTGGTAAGCATCATGTCAATCGATCTAATTTTCAACTACGTATTTCAGCTGGTTGTTGATTGGCTGGAGAATTGCGCTCAGGAAAGTCTTGACATGTTGGCAGATAACGTCAAGTTCTTCTCAGACCAGGCAGTTGCATGGTGAGTGGTACTGGCACTGAACCATTGTCATTTGAGCATACTGTGTAAACCAGTGCTCGATAAGTCCTGATTTATTACTGTTTGTTTCTAGGGGTGGGTGGTAGAACGTTTGACGGTTCCAGGTTCAAATCGGGGGTGCCGGCATCAATGTTCGCGAAAGTTACCTTTCTGACACGATATTGATAGGATGTGCTGTATGTAGAGTGGCAATGCAGTTATCATCCTTGGTCTTGTCAGTACCAGCCGATGCTCGCAGGTTTACTGCAACATTCAGCGCTATAGATGTTGCGGATTTCCTCCTGCCTTGAACTAACGAGCCATGATATACATGAAAGAATCTTGAAAGCGGCTCTAAACCCCTGTTTGTTTCTATAGTGGAAGGTTTCAAGTAATGCTAGCTTCTTTGTTGGAACTTTTTATGTCAACATCCATAAATCCAGTACTGTTGGAAATATGTTATGTTGTTTTACATGATTTCTACTCATCCCCAGGGAGAACACACTTCACCAATTACAGAACAAAGCCAGAGGAATCCCTACTAACAGCGAGCGGCCTTTAGTGGATGAACTGGTCAGTGCAATCGAGAATTAACATTGGGGCTGTCAAAATAGATGGATACCGTATTGCTAGTAGTTTTAACATTTTATTCACGAAAAATAATATTATTTTTTCCTATTTGAATGATGGAAGTAGTACAGTAGGTCTTGGACCCGGATGTCAAAACACTTTCTGATTTAATGGAGTAATATTTTGAATATTGAGGAGAGTAATTATCTATAACCGAGTTACACTTCTGTAGGATCCAGACGCAGCGATTCGACAGAACAGGATTCTGGATGACTTGGACAAAGAGGACGAGAACAGATTGTTACAACATTTATTCACCTGCATCAGGGCTGGACAGTTGGAGAAGGTAAGTGTCTAATGTATTTGTATACAATTTGACTGGAATCCTGTGTTTTTTGTTTGTTGTTGTTTATTTTTTATTTTTTATTTCACCAATCATGATAAGGACAATAATGATGTGTTACATTGCTAGTAGTTGACCCCATTCTGTATAATTACTATAATGAAACAGTGACATAATTATCACCATTTTGTTTTCATTTTCCAACAATGTATTCAGCAGGTGCTCGCAGGTTTACTGCAGCATTCAGTGCTACAATTGTTGTGGGTTTCCTTCTGCCCTAAACTGACAAGCCATGATATAAGTGAAAGAACCTTGAAAGTGGCTCTAAACCCTACTTCAAAACAAAACATAAAAAGCGAGAGAATAATGCACATGCAAAGACTGGCGGTAAGTGTCCTCATGAAAGGGGGAGGATAGAAATCTCCTTTATTTCTAATTCATTTACACCATGTTCATCACATATGTACCCACAGTTAATATGACCTTCCACTTATTATTTATCTGCACTTGTTGGCGTGCCTCGTGTTTGTGAGAACCGCGTGTCCTGACGGTCACTGTTGCGTTGGTCTGCAGGCCCAGGAGGTGTGTCAGAACTGTGGACAGTCGTGGCGTGCGGCGACACTGGAGGGCTGGCGACTGTTCCACGACCCTAACTATGAGAGTCTGGGTGCCGAGGGTCAGATCCAGGCAATACAGGGCAACGCCTCCAGAGACGTGTGGAAGATGGTGTGCTGGAACATGGCACAGGAGGTACAGTAGGAGTCCTTGTGGATCGCTTAGCTCCTTGATGCTTCAGTCCAAATGTATGCCATGGCTTGAAGCAACACGCGGGAGCAGTAAAAGTGGATATCTACACCTAAAATAATTATCCTAGTATGATTTTGTATACTCAAGCATGCAGACAGTTGAGCTAGTGTCTGGAATTAAATCAATTATAGTTTTGATTATTTAACTCTCTTCTTACTTCTTTCTAGTCATGGTCACTGCTCTGTTGGGCATCGATGATTGCGATGTTTAGTATGTCTCCAATTGCTATGAAGATATTTTTGTTTGAACACAACACAGAATTATTTAATGTTTTAAATTTAATGTTATTTCCAGGCCAAATTCAACCAATACGAGAAGGCGATCTACTCGATACTGAGCGGGAACCTGAAGGGTGTGTTGCCAGTGTGTCAGACGTGGCATGACTACCTGTGGGCGTACTTCAAAGTGATGGTGGATGTGAAGGTAGAGCAGGAGGTCAGGTTCTACAGCATCAGTGACCGGCCCCACGAGGACATGCCTGGCGAATACTGGGACAAGCTGTGAGTTGATTCACATCCTATCGTGTCTGAATAGGGCCTTGGGTGTCTTCTCTGTGATTCCTAGGTACCTTGTCTGCAACGTGGCATTTTCTCCAAGACCAGTGGGCTTGTGTATCTTTGTGACCAAGGGACAATGTTCTTACTTCAATACTATGCTACAGATGTTGCTGATTTCCTCATGCCATTAACTGAAAAGCCTCAATATCAGTGAAACAGTCTTGAAAGCTTGTCTAAACCCCTAACATAATTACACCGTTATTCTATAAATTTCTACCAACTAGTGTTAATTTCCATCTTGACTTGTTGACATCTGAAAATGGAAATGACTTGTAAGATGCCCTGTTGTGTCTTTTAGAATGGAACCAGGACAAGTTTTCCAATCAATTGAAGCAAGCTTTGAAGAGGTATGTATGATTAATAACTGTATTATTCACATAGCGTACATTTGGAATTATTGACTGCAGTCTGCTAGGTGGCACGTTCACTATTGTCTGTAGCATGCATTGACTTGTGTCTTCTACAGAGTGTGAAGCAGGAGTCACAGAAGCGGTTCCACGTGTTACAGAAGTACATCATTCTAGGAGACGTCAGTGGTAAGATGATCAGTAAAATACTTCAATCTTGTCTTGCACATTCGTTAAATTCTGACCGAATCACTTCTAATCATATATATCTGCTGTATCTTAAATTAATGACCTCATGGTTTGACGTAGTTGTGTTTATTTACTTCATGACATGGTTTAACTTAGTGGTGTTTACTTCGTAACATCATGGTTTGAGCTAGTGGTGTTTAGTTACTTCATTACATGGTTTGACCTAGTGGTGTTTACTTCATGACATCATGGTTTGACCTAGTGGTGTTTACTTACTTCATGACATGGTTTGACCTAGTGGTGTTTACTTACTTCATGACATGGTTTGACTTAGTGGTGTTTACTTCATGACATGGTTTGACTTAGTGGTGTTTACTTCATGACATGGTTTGAGCTAGTGGTCTTTACTCACTTCATGACATGGTTTGACCTAGGGTGCGTTCAGGCTGCACTACATTTCACTACACTACACTACTTTTCTACATGGTAGTGGCTTGCTGAACGGGTTCGTAGGAAAATAGCAGGTAATCAGTTTGAGCATGCGTCCAATCCATTCGCTTCATGCTTTGGGGTTTTCTACAAAACACTACAGGGTCCAAAACCATGGTAAACAGTAGTACTACATAGTACTACATAGTACTACATATTCTAGCTGAATGGCTTCCGTAGCATTACATAATACTAGGTAGTGAAAAGTAGTGCAGCCTGAATGCATCCATGGTTGTGTTAATTTATGACATCATGGTTGTGTTTCAGCTCTGGTGGAGGTGATGTACAGCTGGGTGCGGAGAGACAGACCCACACTTCCTGCCCACCTCGTCAGGTTCATGGCCCACCTCATTCTCTTCCTTAGAACTATCGGACATAGCACCAAGGTAGGGATGGCTAATGTCTCACTGCTATCATGTTTACATTGAACATTGCATGTCAAGTAACAAGTCATCTTGTGACATGCTGTTATCTCAGCTTAGGTGAGATTATGTATATCTCTGCTGTACAGGCATGGTAATCTTCTGTGAATTCACGGAAATCTGCCGATATAGTTGTCATGGGGACACGGCATAGGGTCTGCAGGCCCCAGACCCCGGGTTTTCTTCTGCTGAAATCACAAGTCTTTGCCAGGCCTGTCTGTATCGTACTGTTAGCTCCTCTGTAGCATGTCCACGATGCTGTATCTATGTATCTATCACAGGAGGAGCTCTGTATGACGATCATGGAGACGTATGTGGAGGACCTGATCACAAACAAACACAAGCCACTGGTGGCACACTATGTCGCAACGCTGCCCCACGACGCTCAGGTCGTCTGGTACGCCCGCTTCCTGGAGGGTAAGCATATAGTAACCATAGCATTGGTACGACAGAAGGACATATTTTATACTATTTGATAAGCAACTTTTAAGATAGGAAATACAGTTTTCTAGCATCCTGGAACAAAGAATATGACTTGCTAACGCAATTATTATGAGATAGTAAATTGTTGCTCCAGAAATATTAAGCAAGGTAATATTTTCCAGTTGTTTATTTGCATATTATTTTGTATATACAAACTCGGTGAAGATCTGTCGTTTGATTGAAGGCGTATGAGCAGTGATTTTATCGTCCAGGTATTGACGACAAGGATGAGAGACAGCACTGCCTGCAGCTAGCGGAGGAGAGTGGCCTTGACATTCCTCTCATCACCAAGACGGTCGTCGAGAACATCCGACACCGAGACACCGGCACGGTCAAGGTCGATCCGGACATGGCCGTGGAAACAGGCGTCTCGGAGGTACCAGCTTTTCTTAATTATCACAGCCTCATTTATCCGCACAGATAATAGTAGACAGCGGTTGTGTACTGATATCTTCACACGGCTGTGATCTGGTAGAATGTGACTTGGATGTGGTGTTCGAGTAAGGATTTGAATGGACACTTGCTATCTGCAGGAGGATCGTCAACAGATCGAGGCCATAGACTGGCTGGTGTTTGATCCGTCTCAGAGAGCAGAAGCTGTCAAACAAGCTAACGCCGTCATGAGGTCTTTTATCGGTGGGTACAACTTGTACATTCATGACTAGATAGCATTGTATTTTTCATGACTATTTTTCCTTAGCTTGGAATAGAAAAAAAGTATTAATATTAATAATTGTCATCATCATAGTGAGATTATAGATGATGAATCAAATTACTTTTGGATTGTCCAGTTTTCAGTGATGTCAAGACAAAACAGTGAGTTTTGCATTTCAAGATAAACCCTGGTTTAGTGAACGATTTTTTGTTTCAGCTGTAAAGAAGCATCTAGCCGCCAGGGAAGTGTTCACTAAACTGCCACCCGACTCTGTGGATGTGATGTACAGGATCTGCCAGTCACAGGTACGTGGATGTGATGTACAAGATCTGCCAGTCACAGGTACAACAGCTAGGTAACCTAGGTCGTGTGTGGCAAGTGTCTACAGATGGGTTATAGAGCGTCTCTATGAAGTATGTGTGCATGGAACCAGAATGCACATTACCATTTACCTATTAGAGTGTCCTGGCTACGCAAGGCCCAGCGACGTCATAGGGCTTACCTCCTGCAGTGTTTCTGTAGCTGTGTCATTTTAAGTACTTGCATACGTATTACTGAATAAATAACAGCATTAGCAGTTACTCCAAATTTGTATCATGCAAATACAAAAGGGCATGTATTTGAAACGTGTGTGGTGAACTGATCTATCATTCACTAGGTTTTAATGGAGGTGAAAAATCCAACTGATCTATCAGTTACTGGGGTTAAGGGGGGTGAAATTTACAACTGATCTATCAGTGACTTGGCTTTAGGGGGGTGAAATTTACAACTGATCTATCAGTGACTGGGCTTAAGGGAGGTGAAATTTTCAACTGATATATCAGGCATTGGGCCTTAAAGGGTTAATCCATTATAGCACGCAAACGATCTAATACATGATTAATATTTATGCATTTAATTAATTATTTGTTATTAATAAATTTAACCCAATATTACGTCCTGATATTTATATTTTCAGACAGGCTCCACAACCCTGTCAGCTCCAGATGAAAATGCAGTGCGAGAGTACATGTGTATTAAAGCTTATCTGGTATGTTGTGCGTGTTCACACTCCCGTTTATGTTGCGCCGTTTATGATTACTAATGTTGTCATTTACATGTGTTAACATAACTATCATTTGGATACTATTGCTGGAGCAATTAATTACAGATTCTTACAGATTCTGTTCCAGCCACTACTCGCAGATGTTAATCAAACTTTTGTTTAATGTTTTTCATGCTGCAATTCATTTTAATCAATTTATAGCATAATTAAACATTCCTGGTCACGTATAGGTAAAAGATTCAGACCAAGGTAATTTATTCATAATTCACTCATGCTCACAGATTCACAGCATCAGTTATGTGCTACAGTTGTTGTAGGTTTTATCCTGCCATAAACTGACAAGCTGTGTTATCAATGAAATAATCTTGAAAGTGGTTCTAAGCTCTAAACAATAATATAAAAAAATATAAACAAACGAAATAGATACAATATGAGTGAAATAAAGTTGAGAGCATTCCTGCTCCAAAATGGATCCCAACTGAATGCGTATATTATCCTAATTTAAATAGTCGAGTTTTTTGTTCGCTAGGACGCTATTGAGAGTTTCAACGACTGGTTCTCTCTCTGCCACCATGGAAAACCAAGCAAGCCAGACCTGACTGTGGGAGCCAGCTTCACTGACCGTGTGGCGTACGACCATCGTATGAAGCAGTTCCAATCTGAACTTGACCGATGGAAGCACAATCTACTCATGCAGACCAAGGTACTTTCATGTCTGTTACAAGTACCTGTTGAAATCTGGAAAATGTAATCGAAACCTTGGATATATCCTATGTCATGATTGTCATCTGAAAAGTTTTGATTGAAAATATTAGATTGGCTTTTAACATTCATAGCAGGTTCAAATCCCGCCCCGGGGGTCCGGCATCATTGTTCACGAAAGTTACCTTTCTGACGCGATATTGATAGGATGCAATGTCTGTAGAGTGGTAATGCAGTTATCATCCTTGGTCT
>JAUTBT010060543.1:0-14800 GCA_032361225.1 Lepetodrilus schrolli | reverse complement strand
AGAGTGGCAATGCAGTTATCATCCTTGGTCTTGTCAGTACCAGCCGATGCTCGCAGGTTTACTGCAACATTCAGCGAGAAGTTTTAAAATCTCTTTGTAAATTTGTGACAAAAGCTACTACCAGGATAATACATATTTAATTTATGAATTGTGTGTACATGTAAAGCATTGTTTTAATTGGATGATAGATGCATGTTGATCATGGAGATAATTATATGGAGTATATATGGCAGCTTTGTTGTAAAATTTTCATATAACTACATCAAATGGTGAAGTGGTAAGTGATGTTGGACATTTAAATGGACAACTTGTTCATTTGTGTCGAAATTCTTGACGCAAATGCTGTTCTCAGGAAGATGACAGTTGTTCAATCTTTTCTATTTACCTTTCTCTTCACCGTGTTCAAGCTATTACAATTAGAATGTACATGTACATTTCAATATAGGTTCTCAAAACAAAGCAAAATATGTCGCACCATATATTGATTTGTTAATCCTGAATTATAAGCTTTAAAAATAGTCTAAATACTACTGTAATATTCAATTACAATATGCAAATTCCTAAATATCGTATATTTGGTGGATGGTTTACCAATATTCACGACAGAAAGCTCATCTAAAGTTCAGAAAAAAATTCTCGTATGTTTAATTAAATGTAACTTGGTAATTACAGGTATGCACGAAGAAGTTAGATAATACTTAACCACCGTAGAATACATAAGTATGTTAATTGTGGTTTTTATTGTATGTTGTAATAATGTTTACTTAATGAGATATTGGAATGCGACGCTTTTTTTTCATGAAAAATTCACATTTTCAGCATTTTCAACCTAGTAGGTGTTTTGCTAAATATTCCAAGAGCAACTCTGCGATGTAAACCAAGTTGTTTTGGATTTCTAACATAACAGAGGTAAACCATTGTAGGAATGTGTACATTTTAATTTTGGCCAGGACATGCTATCAATAGCCAACGTTGCTCACATACATTGTTATCTGCTTATATCATCTTTTGTACTGTTATTATTATCGGGATACGGAGTAAACATGTTGGTCACTTGTTCAACACAGTATCTATTATTCACTAGACTAAAGAAAATACAGTTTATTTAGCTTGCCCAACAATAATATGCATTTTGTCTGAAAATAGGAGATTTTATCATTGCTTTTTTTATAAGCTGTTATTTGCTCTCGTATAACTCTTGATATGTTATAAGCCTAGCTCCTGTGGTGATGAAATATTTTTGATTGAATTGGTGTTTTTCGTAGAGAATTGAAATGTAATGATTTTAGAGTTTATTCACTGTTATATGCTTGTTGTATTTTCTATGATTCATATCCCTCCAAACTGCTGCTGTTTTTCATATTATGGTGTCACATATTAAATGGCATACATGATATATTTTAACCAATTTGAATTTTAAACCCTCATATGTCACACATTTGGACCATTTCTTTCAATTTGCCCGTACATTACTTCACCATTGTTTCTTTCAGATGTAATAGGTAGCTAATTTGTCCAATATTCTTACAAGATTTATTGAGTTATGCCAGTAGATCTCTTCGACCAAATGAAAGAAATATGGAAAGATACAGTAGCATGAAGCTCGAGCTATTGCCATTAAAGTGGGCAGTGGCGCAGCCACGAGTGAAAATATCGGTGTTCCCACGTCACGAGATGAGAGATACATGCCATTTCACTAGACACATGAAATATCCTATTTATTATATACTTTTATTATACAATCATCAACAAAACTATGAAATCTCCCAACCGGACAACGTATGCCGACGTCATGAGCTGTCAATATGACGCGTCACAATAGATCATCGAACGTTTTGAAATAAAATGGCTACCCTAACGACAAGCTAGCCTTCAGTACTTTTAACGACAAATAGAAGTCAAAACAGAATATATTTAATTAATCAACAAACACAAACAACTGGTACAACGAAAATCTTAAACATGGCGTGTCAAATTGATCAAATAATTGTCCGATGAACTGACGAAAGTGGCAGTCGGCATCGTGGCTCACAGCAGGTTCATATATTAAGCCGTATGAAACCTCGATGTATAAAACTATATCCAAATTTCGAATTAGAAGTTATACTAACAAAAGCAAAATTTATAAAATGACTGTTTATCCAAATATAGCAGCTGAAAAAATGGGGACAGCATATTAGAAACGTAAGCCTACTACTTATGTTTACCCAAATAGTGCAGGTTAGTGCATTTCTGAGCACCCAATTTTCAAACATGTTCCTCCAACATTTTGCCCTCTAAATTTCAGCAAATGTGGATCGAATAAGAAGAAAACCATCAAGGATGTTAAAAAAATATTGTTGGCAAAGTATTTTTGCTATGCAGGTTGGAGTTTTTGCTAAATGGTGATAAAGAAAGGACATTAATTGTGTTCTGAGACCGTATACATCACATGGGCGAACTGCGTGTTGGTAATTAATACTGCAGTTACTTGTATACAAGGTGCGTTTTACTTGATGTGAATTTTAATGTTTTACGAGTATGTTTTCTGTCCATTTACCGAAACTGAGAATAGAGAATAGGCCACGTGATCCGTTTCTGTTGATCCCCAAAAAAAATTAACCTATAGCAAATAATTTAACCATCTATATTAAAGTATATTTGTTCAATTCGAGATCCTTTCAAGTTAATAAAAACACATAATCATAATTTATGCTTTACTAGTTTCATGACAACACAACTGCAAATAACGTGCAACTTACATGTAAAATGTTAGTAAAATACGGCCCCGCCCCTTTATTGACCCACTAAACCGATAGCTCAGTTTTCGCTCAGTGAGATTTTGCCCTTATTAAGTAGAACCGTAAGTAGGTGCATATTGTCGATTTTCCATGCTCGATTTGTCAACTCTGCAAGGGACGTGTGTGAAAAGTCAATGTGAGAATGGAAAGATTTCCGCCCGCACCCCATCGTTTCTAACCGGGAATCGAACATGCGCCAACCACAACCCACCAACCTGCACATGGCGTCAAGTTACAGTGTCCGACTGCGTTACACATGAAAGCCTAACACAACTTTTCGAAGTCTTGTCACTGCACGTGCCGTGGGAACACTAAGCAGTTTCATGCTCATTACGGAATTAGTCTGGTACTATTACGGACACTTCAGTCCACGAGTTCTTAAGTTATATTTTACCACCGCTTCACTAGAAAAGTGATTCGATGTTCGCGATCATATTTGTTGTTATTTAAGGTGTCCAACATATTTTTAATTATATTGCTAACCCTAGAATAGCCCTAAACCTAAGGTAGTATAGTAAGACACAAGGGCTAAAGAAGACCTAGTACTCTGTAAAAATATCAGTAGCAGTATATGACGTCACAACATCAATCTGACATCCTCGGAAAGTTCCGTTGGTCATATTCCCCTCTAGATGCCCTCTCCACGTCAGAAAGAAGCAGTCGTTCGCGGAAGGAGCAACCCTCCGGGGTGGGAACGACGGGAGTGCTTAATATTGTTAATTAGTGGTTATGTGATGGAAGAGACTTGGCAGAGGTTGATTTCTGAGTAACCAATGTCAATGCCTAGCAGTACGAGCCCTTAGTAAACCGTGAAGACGACAGTGACACCACAGAGAGCGATAGCGCCAGCGGAACTGAAGCCCCCTTTCCCAAAAAAATAAAAATGTAATTAAATTTTTTTTTAAAACAACAAAAAAAACAACCTTTTAAATTTAAACATTTTAAATGCCAAGAATTTTTTCAGGAATCCACAGACATCTAGGCTTTAATTTTTCAACCAATTAAATCATTTATGATGACCGTTTTTGCGGTAATTACTCCGTATTCAACTATGCGCTGTTTTGATAAGACCTTTTCAGTCTGTCATCTAGTAGGCAGTGGCTTAGGCCAACTTTCAACCAATCAGAGGAGAGTACTGCTTGTCTATCATAGCGTTTACGCGCACGTGACTTTGAACGAAGCTAGGTGCGCAACATTATTGTCGATACAATAACTAATACATGTGAAATAGTGACAATCATGTACATTCTTAACCTGTGGACTGAACTCGTGCTGCCATCACGATCGTCATAAATTTCAAAATAGCAGGAAATCGGTTTGTACATGTGTAACAGAGGACCATGCCGATCCTGGGATTCGAACCCGAGATGCTGGATTGCGAGTCCAATGCTCTACCGAATGAGCCAAAGGGGTAATCGAGACCAGTAGGAGCATCTTATATCACACCCGGCTACATTCTCCCCTCCACGTGTTGACTCGTCCTCGAGTTACTAATCCAGTCACTTCTATCTGAGCCACCAGGCCCCCGTTTCACGACGACATCCTAAATTTAGGAGCTCCTAACTGTATGACCCAGTTTATCACCTCCTAAGTTAGATGCCAATTTAAGAAGGGATACGACTTGTGACGTCGTTGTGAAACACTTGTTACGAGGTGAGAACACTTAGGACTGGTTTAGGAGTTCCTAAATAGTTAGAAGACCGTTGTGAAACGGGGGCCAGGGAGCTAGGAATTCTCAGTCCGACAATTCTGAGAGAGGTTCACCGGGAACAACTCGAATACACGTTGGGCGCTATTGTAACAGAGGATCATGCCGATCCTGGGATTCGAACCCGAATTGCTGGATTGGGAGTCCAACGCTCTACCGAGCCAAAGGGGTAACCCCGCTGGCCGAGACGAGTAGGAGCATCTTATATCATTTGCATCCAGACCATTCGCTTCCGTGGCACTACATAGTACTATGTAGAGTCAAATATAGTGCAGCCTGAACGCACCCCAGCTGTTTATTACACAGTTTATTGCATCAGTAGATTCTAGTAATTCGCAATGCTGTGTGTGTGTGTGTGCGTGCGCGCGTGTGTTCATTTTAAATGTCTAGCAAGGTATATGTGTAAACATATGTACCACTAACACACACACACACACATTACATCCTTATTTCAAATAAGCCATATTGGAACTGCGAGTGCGTATGTGCAACATCAAAGCACTCGTCTTCCGTTTCGGGATAAACAAACATTGCTGCCATGGATACGGGCATGATCCGATATGGATTCCGTCAAGATGAATCGGAGAATTAGACCATTAGACATTAATATCATATCTTGCGCAGTAGTGCATAACACATGGAACGATTTTCATTGCATCACAATTTTCCCATGCCTGTCATCGTGATAAACGGTTTCGTTGGTTGGTACGGTCTGGGCGGAGGGGGGGATGTATTCAGAAGTGATAATTTATTAGCTAGCAGTTGTATCTTTGTATTGGCGACCCTGTCACTGAAACAGAGTAATCAGTATTTATTGTGATTTATCTCAATTTTCGCCAAAATACTATCGATTTCGTCTTTTAAAAAAATAGTGTATCATAAATATTATTCGCATTCTTCTCGTTTATTTACATACACTGTACAGTTACCTAGTAATTATGAAAATAAGTATATTTAATATTAAGAAGATAGGTCAGCATCAAATGACTCTGAATACTTATAAGATCATTTTAATATATTATACAATAGTATGTAAACGATAATATATTGTAATTATATCACCATATATCTACAATGTATGACTCATGTGGTCCGTATGCATGGATGAAGCTTTCAAACAACATATTCAAGAATACTGTGTGAACAACTGAAACTCACACTATTGCAGAATTACAGCCACTCTTAAGATGAAGCCATGAAATCCAATGTAGCTATTTTGGTTGCGATGGTACAATGATGAAAACATATTGGAGCTAAAAATTTACATCAATTAAATGTATCAATTATTTGTAACTCACATTTATTCCAAAACAAGCATCAATACCTGTGAGTATATGCCTTTTCAAGTGTTAATCTTTATTAGTTTCCATCTGATTGAGTTGTTCCAAATAATAAATACTGGCTATGCACAGAGAGTACTTTATGTATTTCGCAGCATATCATGCATATGTATGGTTAATTAGTGGAGCTAGACCAATGGGATCACATCTTGAATTATTTAATACTATGTGATAAGATGCTCCTCCTACTGGTCTCAGCCAATCGGTAGAATGTTGGACTCACTAAAAGACATGCTTTACAAAATAAGGGTGTATCACTGTGGCATTGTTTGTTTATTTGTAATGTAGTTTTAGTTTAAGGTTGTTCAGTTCATTATACTTGTATATAAGTAGACGTAATTTGTATAATCGTCTGCTAGGATAGCTTCTTCACCTGTTTAGTCTACAACAAGTCTATAACACATACACTCATTATAACACATACACTAATTATAACACATACACTAATTACCACACAATACACATCCAAGCACACCATCAGCCCGTCTTGCCTTAAGCGTGCGTTTTCCAATTAGTAGTAGCTTACATAGTTCAATTCTATTATACTTCTATACTAGGTAGTTTATCAGTAGATTTAGTCATTCCTACGCGAGATACCCCAAAAACGTGACTACCGTGCACGTGCATACCGTGTCTGACGAGTAAAGCATGCACTTACATCCATGTGTCACTTTGAAACATGCTACTGCGAATTGAATTCATTCATCGGCTGTAAAATGGATGGAAATGTTGTGGAGGGTGTATTTAGAACTTTGCAAATAGATGACGTAACTTATTCTAAAGTATGTGAAGACATTGAAAACAGCAGTGTTCTATATGTGCTCTTAATGTACCGTTCTCATACCGTGAATTCAGTTTCTAATTATCTTTTCCAAAATCGACAGAATGTCAGAAACATTGCTTTGTATGCTTTGTTTTATAAGTTTACTTCAGTCTCGAGGAGCAGATATCGTGTAATGTTAAATGATTATTCAACAACAATACAAGCACATAGGACTATGTAAAATGTAAACAGCAATCTTTGCACAAATCATATAGCTACATGATACATAA
Source organism: Lepetodrilus schrolli (assembly GCA_032361225.1). NCBI lineage: Eukaryota > Metazoa > Mollusca > Gastropoda > Lepetellida > Lepetodrilidae > Lepetodrilus > Lepetodrilus schrolli. Next base: position 7,919 of record JAUTBT010060543.1, on the reverse strand, counting down.
CTACTACTCATTACAAACAGGATGAGAAAATGAAATGGCCATCTAAGAGCATGGAAAATAAGTACTTGCAAGTAGCACAACTTTCAATGCTACACGAACAAAGTGTTGTGTTAGTTGGATCTTATTTCTTTTACAAATAAAATCGCCGATCTGAGACACCTACTGGCGGAAGCAACTTTTTTTTTATATCCTTCATCACCTCAGTAATTGGACAAATCTATAACTTTTAAAACACGAGTTATTATGTACATACGAAGGTATTATGCATGGGGTTTTTTGGTGGTCATTTCTTTGCAATTTTGTGTATAATTTACTGTATTGTTTTGTAATATATATTATGTTTTATGGTGACGGCGACGTTATATGTCTAATAAACAATATCGTATCAATCTTTGCCCTCTTCATATTTATTAGATATATACAATGATTAGCTGATGCTCCGAAGTCCCTGAAATGAGTTTTTTTGTCGATCACAGATAATGAAACTCGCATGAAACTCACCTCGAACAGTATGCCATGTGCTCTGTTTTAACCTCTCTCTCTCAATGCAGACATCGTAGTCGTGTGTCTGGATGGCTGTCACGTGATTTTAAAAATGGCGCGAACAGTATGCCATGTGCTCTGTTTTTACTTTAGCGTTTAGGGTGTTTAATGCAAGTGCATATCATTTAACATAGAAACAATATATTCAGATAGCGAATATGTATAATGAAAGTCGTGTTATGGAAAGAAGTGATGCTCTTTGTCAATTATAACAATTGGACTATGAATCCAAACAATAGTACGAAACCTCCCGTTATTGAAAGAACGCATGAAATGATGTTTTTGTGTGTGTGTCGATCACAACAATTGAAATATGCATCAAAATAATGGTACGAAACCAGCCCGTTATTGAAAGAACCCATGAAATTATGTTTTTTTTGCTCGATCACAACAATTGAAATATGGATCAAAATAATGGTACAAAACGACCCGAAACTAGCGCGAATCGACCGGAACTAAGACCGAAACGACTCGGACGAAACGACCCGGAGTTTGTACGAACGGGTTTTGGTGCGAAACGACCCGTAACTTCAGTAGTAAGAGGTAAACGAACAGTGGTAGTTTAAAAGAAATACATACCCACAATAAAGAGAGGATGCTATAACAAAGCGCAAATCCTAAGTCACCAAGTGTGCATTGGCATTAATTCGTGTATATTTTAACGTGAAAGATCTCACCTAAATATAATTTAAATATTTCCTCAAGGTAAATTAGTACTCAAAATAATTATATTCACTTTTGATTCAATTCATAAAACAAATCACTTCGTACCTATCTTTTGGTTCCCCAAAACAAAGTACTTTATATGTTATGGGCACGAAGTTACTATCACTTTTGGTTACGAGATTACCCAAAATCACGGGTACGAAATAGTTTTTGTTACGAATTACCGACTACTCTTAAAACCTTGGTTAAATATCGTGGTTGAAAACAATTAAATAAACACATTTTTATTATTGCTGGGTTTTAACACAATTTTACAGCCAACACAATTTTGTCCCGTCAAGTCTTTAATCTGCTCGTTAGCCCACGAAGAATGCTACTGTTTAACCCTTTGTGGTAATTTAGATACAATAAAGATCACTGAAAGTAAGAGTCTCCTAAACTAAACGTCTGGATCCGCTTCGGCATTATAACCACTTTTATGTTGGGACGAGAACAGTACGAATTAACTCGATACGATATAGCTTTGGTACGACTGATATTTACTTCGCGGATCATTTCTCGCGGAAGGTAACCGAGAAGCCAGCCATGTTGAATATTTTCCCTTTAACAAAATCGAAGTATTAACTGTTGAAATATTTATTTTACGGTCTGCTTGCGGTGAACTCGTAGGGAGAATAACACGTTGAACTCGTAGGGAACTTCATAAGTAAAACAAACTCATTTGGAAAGGATGATAACCTCACCCTCACTAGTCATACTTCAAAACGTAGAGTTTACGGTTCAAGTTTGGGTGATAGATTATTGTGAAATGTAGTTATTGCGAATAGCACACACTGTCACTACCTTAGTATATATGTGACCCCAAAAAAGTAGCCTGGTTGGAATGTCCAGGGAACATGAGTTGAGTACATGCCTGCATCCATTCTTTACTCACTCTATTTAGGACTGTATTTATGCGGTCTGTCCAGCTCAGCACTGAGTCTGTCTTTGGACAGGTCCTCCTCCATACAGGGCATTTCACAAACTTTCTGTAGATCTCTGGGAAGAAATTACCAGATAGGATTCTTTTCTGTTGGTAAAGTCGCTGTGAATTATTGTTGGGTGTTCAGATCATTCACCCAGTTGAAGATTGTCACTTATTGTTCAAAATATACACAAAAACACTCGATGCCTCCTGGTTCTTCAGATCCTTTTATGTTGGCCTCAAGGGCAATAATTTATCTTCCGCTGCAGCATACAACATCAATGTCCATTCCATATACCATGGGGGCGGGTGGTAGCGCAGTGGTAGAACGGTTGGACTTCAGAGCCAAGGTTCCAGGTTCAAATCCCGCCCCGGTGGCGTGGCATCAATGTTCGCGAAAGTTATATCCCACCACACGCACATCGTCATTTACATATACATCGTATGTTCATATGTTCACTTGAAATGAATGTACTAGTTAAAAGGCCAATATATACTTACTAGATATAATACTAGATATAATAAGGTAATTTCAAAGGATTGTGCCCTCGAAGGCGGGAGATGAGGTCTCTCGTGGTTGCCACTTGCGTGGAAAGGAGTAAACATTTCATATTTTCATTTGGAGAAAACACTTCATATCGAGCAAGAGGTTATAAGTGTAAACATAGTGTCATGTCTGAATCGATCCTATCTTTGCACGAAATTACAACGAACCGCTACATGAAGTTCGAGGCACACATATTACGAAAAATAGGCTACTTATAAAATCAGAACTTTTGACCTAATCCGGAAAGTGAATATATGTATGAATGTATACTAGTATGTTAGGATATTACATCAGCGTTAATTACAAACACAACCTTGGATAGTCTATATACTTGCGTTATAGCAATGACTTCCATATCGCAGCGTTCATCATCCGTTTCTTCTGTGGGTCAGGCCCAGTTGCGCCTCCAGCGATGTTCTGAAACATGGGATGTTTCTGTTCTATATCGGTGCATAATAATGGATTTACGTCGATACTTCGCTGAAACAACATACAAAAAGAACTGTGTGGACTTTGCAACTCGGGGTGCCGAGTTTTATTCTTCGCCTAATCTCAAACATTTATTTACCCAGGTTCCTGGGCACCGTATTTTATGCTTTTTAAAGGAAATTCATATATTTTCCTGTCATTATGATCTATTTGTCAACGTTCTACATCACCATTTCTATTGTATTTTTAACTTTTTGGCATGGTTTTTTTTATGCTTATGTTATTTTCTTGCATCCATAGTTAGTAATTATCTTATCAAATAGCCTTGTAGTCATCGCATATGGGTGAACTATTCCCGCTGTCACGTAATGCACTAATACATTCATTCGATCGATCTTTCAAAAAAAATAAAATAAAAACGGAAAGAATAAAATTTATATATATAAACATAAACGCAAAAGAAACCTAAAAGAGTTTGTTCGTTTCATAAGGGATGTTTATTGACGTAAATGCACACTATCGACACCAAGTCCAATAAAACCAAACCATGTTAACATGCATTGATAACCATTTGGGACATGATTGGCACAAAACAGCATCATAATAGGGTATCGTCAAAGTGTTGAATGTCAGTATCTTGTGTGACCACCATGTGCATTGATTACAGCTGTGCACCTTCTGTACATGGAATGAATCAAACGATTGATGAAAGCCATGGGAATAAGAGGCCAAATTCGAAATATCGCATCACGAAGTGCTACAGCCGTTCTTGGCCTTCGTTGAACTTCATTCAATCTTCGTTGAATTTCGTCCCACAAATGTTCTATGGGGTTTCAGTATATATAAAAGAAATATATATATCCACTGGTGACAGTTCGAGCAACGCCTTTTGTACCATTTCCCGTGCAATTGCATATGGCGTTTGTGCCATTGCATTTGTGTTACTGCACATGTGTTACTATTTCACACTCGTGTTACTGCACATGTGTTACTATTTCGCACTCAGCTTCATGCAGATTTGATGCATGAATAGAATTAAATACTGAATCACACGGCTGCTCAGCCTCGGATAACTTTGCAGACAGATGTTTCTCCAATTTTGCCTTCAGTTTCATAGGAGTGATTGCCCATTTCGCTCTATCCCACTTAGAGACATGCTCTAAAGCAAACGCATTCACTTCCTGCATATTGGCAACCATTGACGTCTTTTTGAATGTTTTTTTTACGCTTGTTTTTATTTTCTTACATGTCTATTGTAAGGTAGCGCTGTGGTCGTCGCCTATTGTGTGACATATTTTGAATTTATTCTTTAATTTGAGTAATTTTGAAATTGAGGCCATTCAATTTCAGTGTGTAATGCCTCCAAATCACGAATGGACCCCTTTATAACCATGATGGTCCTCAAACTGGTCTGTAAAAAATAAACGAAGTGTTGTCTTAATTCGTGAGAACATTTATACGTCGGTATTAGTATTGTAAAGTAACGCTATAGTCGTCGCCTATGGGTGAAATATTCATGCTGCGACGTAAAACAATAATAATAATTAATATCCTTATTCCCAATGTCATTAGTAATATCCTTATTCCCAATGTCATTAGTAATATCCTTATTCCCAATGTCATTAGTAATATGCTTATTCCCAATATTAGTAATATCCTTATTCCCAATGTCATTAGTAATATCACACAGGGCAATTTCTTATTAAGGGGCGATAACGCCCAGTCTGTCACACTGAAAAAAGACAGTATTTGTATTCAGTATGTATTTATTTATTTCCTCTAAAACCATATATTGTGGTAGTTACAACATGCGTCAAAAACATATAGGAAACATAGGAATTAAGTGATGAAATAGGGCGTAAGATGATGAAATATGTAGATGTGATTCATTTTACTAACTGAAAAGACAACACTAGACCATGTGCTTAATACAGGTCGATATAGAATCTTAACCGTGTGAACTATTAGAACAAATATATAATTTTTTAGGGTAACTTGCATTGAAATTTCCCATGAAGGGGAATCGGAAATTTCCCGCGAAGGGGAATCGGTGATAGCCGTCTAATGGCCCTCATACCCCTAGGGGTCGTCCAATCTATTCTAAAACAATTAAAAAAGATTTTTACCACACAAACATTATTTACACAAGCTCTCTCTCTTTCACCATTACCCATAAGGAAATATAGTAACCAAGACCCAACATAAATATGCAGTAAGAAATAAATATGAACAGTTTCTAGCTCTATTATAAAAAGAAAAAGAACAAAAGTGTAACATAAATTGCTTATAACTTACTTTTCTGTGGACATTTCTTTAAACGCCAGTGAAGTGCGCTTTTTCCCACAGTTCCCAGAGAGTATATCTTTGTCGGACAATACATATATTGAATTTATTCTTTAAATTTGAGTAATTTAGAAATTTTGCAAATTTATGATTTAAAAATTAATCCGAAAATTAATTAGTCGTATCAGTGTGTAATGGATTGAGGGTGGGGGGGTGGGGGGTGGGAGGAGGCCTCCAAATCCCTAATGGCCCCCTTTATCACCAGGTCCTCGTCAAACTGGTCTGTAATAAACGGAAGTGTTGTCTTAATTCGTGTGCTGCAGGTATGCCTTTAGGGCCCCACATTCCCGAGCTGGTCACGTGACCTAGAGGACCCAGTGACCTACTTCGATGACCTTTGAGGTCATTCATTATGACTCATCGTGTCTGAAAATAGTATAGTTGCTATGTATATAATATGACCTTGAGACGACCTAGTGACCTACTTTGATTTGGACCATTCTTCTAAAAGTTAGATAATTCAGTCAGGTGATGATGGAACGATTCCAGAGAGGTGGAGCCTCGGGCGCAGCGGTAGACCTTGAGCTCGAGACCTCCCTTCAACAAAGTCCCAGTCTCCGTGTACAGCGGGAAGTCCGGCACGTCCTGGATGCAGCTGAGGTGGCGTTGCTGCGAGGTCCATGTCTCCTGAATGCGCTCGTGGTTGAAGAGAGGCACTCCCATGGTGTCCAAGGTGTCGATGAGTTCCTGGATGAAACGCTTGGTGACATCAACACCTCGTGTATGGCGCCGGCAGTGGCGGGCAATCTCCCTCCTGGTGAATCTCCCTCCTGGTGATGTGCCGAAGTATGTCATCGTCGGATAGAGAGTCCAGGTGTTCTGCTCTCAGCTCGCCTCGCTTGGCTTCCTTCAGTAGCGCCAGGTCGCCAGAATCACACTCAAAGATGCATGCAGACAGCTGGGACAGGAAGACGCTGTAGAGCTGGTGACATTCCGTGGAACAGGCGGTTGCCAGTCGTCGCATGAAGTGCCAGATATCCAGACGGATGTGCATATCAGGCCATCTCGAGTACAGTTGGGACGTGTGGTTCGAGCAGCAGTCTCGGTCGACGTACATGATGGAAGGTGGAGCCTGGTGGGCCGACTCGTACCGATCCATCAATCCGTCGGCCATCTTCGAAAGTCCGGCTCCCTCAGAGGTGGTGAGTACTGAGATGAGAACCTGACCCCACTCGTTCCCAACGTTGGTCACCCATGCAGCCGTTCCCGCAGCCAGTCCTGCCAACTTCTTGGTGACCTGAGGATAAAGAGACCATAAATAAGCAAGTGAAACTGAAACTGAATGAATGCATAAATATAAAAGTATATAGATAATATTTCATGTGTCAAATGTGAAAATATTTCTTTCCCACATCACTCGATGAGAGATACATGCTATTTCACTAGACACGTGAAATGTCCATTTATAGTATACTTTTATTTTATTTTGAATAGAAAACTATAAATTCTCCCAACTGGACAATTTATGCTGACGTCATGACCTGTTAACATGACGTGTCACAGTAGATCATCGAATGTTTTGAAATAAAATGGCGACCCCAACGATGAGCTAGCCTTCAATAGTCAAAACAATACCTTCTTGGTGGAATCCATTTTCAGGACATCCCCGTACGTGGACGTGACCTTGGCCTTGATCTCGTCTATTCTCTCGAACACGTCGCGGATGAACACTGTGGTCAGCCATTTGGTGTGGGGAAGACTCGGGAAGGCTGGTGGGATGGGCGCGTCGAACCGGACCAGTCCAGAAGAGATGAACTGCTCACACACCGTCAGGTAGGAGGCTGTACGGTGGAGCCAGTCCTCGGAATGTTGTTCGCGGATCTTCTTCTCTAGCTGAGCTACACTGTTGCCCAGGCCTCTCTCGCGTAGGAAGCGGAGTACACGGTTGGAACAGGTGTATCTGAAAATACAAATGCATGGCATTGTCATATCATGTCATAACATAGCGTAACATACATCACATCATACCATACAATATCATATATTAAATCATATACATAGCATAAATGATATTGGGAAGTAATTTCAGTTCCATGTTGACACTTACCTGTAGGTCAACAGTGCAGGAAACTGTGTCCGATGACCGATGTCCAGCTGCTTCAGGATGTCGTAGTTCCAGGCTGGGACCTTCCACTGGCAAGTTGAGCACACCAGATACTCGGTGCCCATATGGTAATAGCTGTCAACGTCGAGTACCCGCCGGACAGTCTTGTACAGGCCAGCCGATGTCAGCTGGCGCTCCTCGCACTCTGGCCGCCTGCAGACGAGCCGTATCTTCCACATGCGGTATGGCATCCAGAGAAAGAACGGGTGGTGGAAGAAGGCATCTGCAGAGGCCGGAGGCTGGTTGTACAAGAGCTGCGGCTGGGGAGGGTACCACCACATCTGGAGAGCTTGCCTAAGCACTGGCTTTCCCTTGGCGTTGGG
>JAUTBT010060532.1:0-14801 GCA_032361225.1 Lepetodrilus schrolli | reverse complement strand
AATTACACGAATATGGGAATGCATTGTAAATGTCATTGGATTGGAATCTATTGATATATAGTCTGGAAATATGCATACTATTGTAAGCATTGTTTGCATATAATCATTTTTACCGCATACTAAACTGATTATAAATATGCTTATCGTAATGTAAGTAATCAACAAATGCTTCGTTTATAATGCATTCTGATTTATTTAACGGCACAAAATAGACACCGATATAATTTTCAAATGTAATATCGCACATTTTCTTGTATCACAGGTCAACACACAGGAAGTCGTTCTACTCAGGTTCAGGTTCACGGGGTTGATACCGGAAGCGGCTGCGGATGAATCGGTTCACTTTCAAGTTCGTCTACTTCCGGTCTCGTTTCGTTCAAAAATGTACTGTATGCTCCATCGATAACCTTGCCACTCCTATTGTCAGAAAACCCGAGCAGCAAGTTGTACGAGTCTATCTCCATCATCTCCCGATGTAACCAAATCATCATCAGAAAAGCAATGAAATACAACAGCGCTTCTACCAAAAACGCAAACCCTGGGAAGAATTCCACGGTGGCGGAGTAAATGTTCGTAAAGACAACGGTTCCTATGAGCTTGGAGGCAGTTTCCCCGCTGGCCAGGAGCGAGAACGTTTTCCCGAGATCTTCTTCGTGAATATGTTTACTCATGAGTGACCTGAGAGCGGAAGTGATCATCCCTGCCAGAGCTCCAATGATTACGGACGCGTACACCATCCAAGTTTCGGTGCAGAAACCTGCCCACACGGACCGAACCAGCTTGCAGCCGATCCCTATCATCACAATAAAGACGTCGGGGATTCTCATCACCGACGACAGAATGGGCAGGAATATCAAGAGACAGATACCCATGATGGCGTAGTCTAGAGACAAGAGATACCCGTACCACGATTCAGGCCAATATAACGGACTCCTCTGTACAAAAAGCACGGTCACGTCCATCTCTCCCACCTTACAGGTTTGGTTGATAATACACGCGATGAAAATAATGACGATAATAAGGCGAGTGTTGCCCTTACGTTTTTTGCAGAGAACCATCAGTGAGTCTTTAATTCCGGAGGGATTGAACAAAGCACACGTCTTGTCTTCGGAAGTTTCCGGCAGCTTTACAGTTTCGTCCAAGCATATTAGCGATGTTAGCACAGACGCCGCGTGTATAAATGACACTACACAGAGAGTTACCTGAACACTAGTGGTGTCTTGTAGTGTTCCCGAGAGCAGGGAGCCCGCGAACAAACCAAAGAAGTTCATGGCCAGAAGAGTCCCTAGTTTTCTCGTCCTTTGGTCCTTGTCGGTGATGTCGGAAGCGTAACTGTTCACTGCCATCGTGATCACGGAACTCTTCCCGAAGATGCCTTGGATCGTTGCGCCTGCTAGAATAAACGCCATCGAAGACTCCGGATACTGGGTGCTGACAAGATACAGAATAACGGAGAATACGCTTCCTAAACTGGGGATCATCATGGGAAGTTTCCTCCCGTATTTGTCACTCCAGGCGCCGCAGAATAGGCCCAGGATAATGGCTGGGATGTTTATCAAGATTCTGTAGTACATGAGGTACAGTGCTGCGTGTTTCTGGATGTCGTTCTGGTGGTTGTGGAACAAGGAGATACTCGTACAGACGGTGCTGTTGGCCAGGTACATGTTCCGACAGACGGCCTGGATGATATAGGGTCGGATCGTGGCGTCCAGCATGGATTCACCGGTCTTGTAGAGAAAGAAAATTATTTCGGCCAAGAATGGCTTGGAGTAACGTTTCAAGTCCATCTTGTATCGGCGTGTGGTTGCGTGTGTGTGTGTGTGTGTGTGTGTGTGTGTGTGTGTGTGTGTGTGTGTGTGTAGCCTGAAAGAAGAACAGGAATTACATTACATTACATTCCTTCAGTATTTAAACATATAGTATAAATGGCTATACGGTTATGAATTTGTTTCTCTGAACAGACCATAGTTTTTGTTTCCTTTTTGTTTATTCGAATTATTATAATCATTTTAATTTATGGCAAGAGAAAACACCCGAAGCGCTGAGTGTTGCAGTAAACCTGCAGTCACGGTTGTTACTGATGAATCAAAGAAGATGACCGCACTACAAAGATGGGACCTTTGTGAAAGCCAGGAACATATGGTCAGTTACAACAGAATCCCCGAGCTTCATTGATGCTGAAATGCTAGCCTTTGCCTCTCGCATACGAAACTGTCCCATCGATGAGATGAATGAGTACTAGACCCACGGATGGGGATTCGAACTAGCCTTCACTTTTGTAGTCTTACACACTATTTATGCATTTTATAATAATAGCAGGATTGTCAGTTTCACGGAGCTCCCTTTATGCATTTATATAGACCAAACTGTTACGTACTCGTAAGTACCATGCCTAAGAGATCGTTACGAGAAAGCTAGCGTCTCATAGTTTTATTTATTTATATATATATTTTTTTAAATTGTGGTTTAGAGCCGCTTTCACGATTCTTTCACTTATATCACGGCTTGTCAGTTTAGGGCAGGAGGGGCGGGTGATAGCGCAGTGGTAGAACGGGAGCCCGGCATCAATGTTCGCGAAAGTTACCTTTCCGACATTGATAGGTCGTGATATAAGTGAAAGAATCTTGAAAGCAACTTTAAACCCCAAATACAAAAATAATAATTTGGGCAGGAGGAAACACGTAGCGCTGAATGTTGCAGTAAACCTGCGAGCGTCGGCTGGTACTGACACGACCAAGGATGATAACTGCATTGCCACTCTACAGACTACGCATCCTATAAATATCGCGCCAGAAAGGTAACTTTCACGAACATTGATGCCGGGCCCCGGGGCGGGATTTAAACCTGGAACCTTTGGCTCCGAAGTCCAACTGTTCTACCACTGTGCTACCACCCGCCCCTTATCAGCCAGTGCATGCAGGTTTACTGCGAACATTATGCCGGGCTGCCCTGGCGTGATTTGAACCTGGAACCTTTGGCTCCGAAGTCCAAACATTCTACCACTGCTCTACCACCCGCCCCAGGAAGTCAATAGGTTTCATGATAACATACTGGCTCAGGGTTATAGTGAGGACTGCGTCCCAATTTAACGTACTCTTTTCACATCATGTCCAAATGTTACCAATCACAGCCTTGTATTTCTGATAATTTTTATTACATATGTTTAAGTACTATTGCGTTATTTCTATTTCAAGCTAAAAACGTCAATGCAAAGACTGAATTATTGAAGATGGTTCATAATGTACCATGATGTAAACGGCAATTAATTAACCCCTTAGCCGCGACACATCCGTTAATTACACTGAAACTATAATATCTGGTAAAGATCTACCACGTCACTCTCGCCAAAACCCCTGGAATTAATTATGAAAATAATGGGACAATAATTGTCCATAAAATTGTGTTGTGTTTTTTTTAAAAACCATAACGGTTTGTTGAGATAATTCATGGTAATATAAGTATGTATATTTCCTTTGTCTATCGAAGTATATTGGACAACAAGTTACATTTCCCGCATGTTCCACTGGTTTTCAATATTTGCGTATTTCATTTATTTATCTCGAGATTATTAATACGTGGAGATAAAAATAATAAAAGATTTAATTAAAATATTGAAAACCAGTGTGACATGCAGAAAGCGAATCGAACGTGTAGGCGAATCGAATGTACATTCTTTCAGGTTAAATACGTTTTACCATAGAACATGTCAACAAACCGTGATTGTAGGCCTTTAATTACACGAATATGGGAATGCATTGTAAATGTCATTGGATTGGAATCTATTGATATATAGTCTGGAAATATGCATAATATTGTAAGCAGTAAACCTGCGAGCGTCGGCTGGTACTGACACGACCAAGGATGATAACTGCATTGCCACTGTACAAACAGCGCATTCTATCAATATCGCGTCAGACATTGATAGGACGGGATTTGAAACTGGAACCTTTGGTTCCGAAGTCCAACGTACTACCATTGTGCTACCACCCACTCCGAGCGTCTCGCAGTAGACAGATTCATGAAAGGATGCAATGATTTTAAAGTTGCAACAAAATCAATGAAAAACTATGAAAAGAAAACTACACATACTTTTTAAAAATATACATATGGACCCATCGACGACATATTATATATAATATGTCGTCGATGGGTCCCTATATTAATTTTTGTTAACGTTATCACTATATATAGATATAACCCCAAAAGGAATGTTAAATTCTTTTAGGCACTTGAAGCAGGCCATTAAAAAAAATTCCTTTGGGGTTACATCTATATAATAATGATAACGTTAACACAAATTAATATAGGGACCCATCTTCAAGTGCCTGTGGTCCGTTCTACAAGTCTGAGGCTGTGGGGAATCTCTACACAAGAATTGTCACGTCAAGATTACATGTGTAGCGATCGCTATCTAGTAAACAGGTAGGTGTAATTAATTAGGAAATACCGATGTTAATAGCTAAGTAACAAATCTGGAGAGAGAAAAAAATCATATTAATCGGGGAAAGATAAGCAATAACCTGATTACTGACCTTTGACCTAATGCTAAGATGATCACTTTAGCCTTCATGAAAAGTACGCGTATACCGTTCGTATGTGTTCGATTCAACTGCGAGTTATCAACCATCCCTGAGACCGTTCCCTTCAAGTAATCAAAATATTGACTGCTTCTTGACAACTCCCGTAGTGATTGGTCGATTTATATTAATACGTACACATATCCAGTTTAGCTGTCCTTGACAGTAGGTTATAGTCGGGTATAGGGTTCAGTATATACTGTTAGCACGATAGCATTAAATATCTAGATTAATTTAAAGTTTAATTAATAATATTGCTGAACGTAGAATAACAACAACAACAAAAATTAAAACAGAAATATAACTTGGTACTGGTTTTTAAAGGCATGTTATGCTATTAGTCCTTATATGCTAGTACGTGTAGTTTTATTATACTAAATATCGAGGACATATTGTATATATGATATAAGATATGGAGCTTAGAGCATGCATTTTCCCATCACTATAGAGAATAACTGGAAAAAACTACGTCAACTCACTGGTGTCTTTTTATAAAAATAATAGTTGCCGTTGAATATCAAATGAAAAAGAAAACATGTTCACGCGAGCTATTTTCCCAATCTATTTACAATTAAATCTTCGTTCGTTTCCGCTACCCTTGGTGAACAGCGGAAAAGCAACTAGATTTAATTTTAAATAAATTGCTACGTTGCATGATTGAATTTCACATTTTAAGGAGCAGATATGCAGTTATATGGCAAAGCTATCAAAGCTATATCACTGTCACACTATCAACTCAAATTCTTTGATATTTATTTTTAGTCCTATATTGCGTTAGAAAATACATTATTCGTGAGGTTGAATAAAATACATTAATCCATTAAAATCCATTAGAAACACACTTTCGTTTAAAAAAATCTAAATAACTTTCTATTTTATTATTGTGAATTAGGAAGCCTGCTTCCATGGATAACAAGTACTATTAGGCTCAGTTTGGTGTGAAATTACCCAAGTTATGTCATACATAAATATCGGATTCTGATCTGCTAAGATTGATTCTACCACGAAAATTCCATATTGGTGAAATGGGAAACGGCCCCTTTTTTGTTTCTCAGTGAAAAATCTCCAATTTACTTTTTATATGTACATGAATTAAATAATCTGATTTGCTCAGATGCATCGTATCATTTCCCCCGTAAACGTCATAGGCATGAAACAACTGGTAAAGTGATGTACTTCGTACCCCGATAAATTGGTGCATATTGAATTTATTTATTTTTATATCAAATATGCTGGGAGAATGTATGCAGTGCCTTAAGTTGCATTGTGTCATGTTCCATAAAATGATCGTAGCGCTACGGGCCGTAACTCGTATACATGCATACTACAGTACGATAGTTATGTGGAACGTTGTTTTCTTATTAATAATTTAACCTGGCCCCCGTTCCACAACGGCCTCCTAACTATTTAGGAGCTCCTAAACCAGTCCTAAGTGTTGTCACCTCGTAACAAGTGTTTCACGACGACGTAGTCGTATCGCTTCTTAAATCGGCATCTAACTTAGGAGGTGATATATTCGGTCATAAAGTTAGGAGCTCCTACATTTAGAATGTCGTTGTGAAACGGGGGCCAGGTGATTAAGCTTAATCACTTTCTGAACAAAAGTACAACGGAGGATTTAAACATCAGTCTTGGCTTACTGCTGTATGACCTTGAAGGACAGGTGGTGGAACTGCTTGGTAGCGAGATCGAATGGTGTTGGCTTGTAGAAGATTGCTGATACTGGTCAGAAACCTTCACACCTGTTCCACCTCTCGGTTGACCCCTAAGGTGTCTGGTAGTGATAGTGAGTTGACTCTATGCCACGTACTTTAACAAGATACCGATCTTCAGGACACGATGTTGACTTCTGCATACCAAAACGAGGGTGATTCTGGATGGAACTAAGGCTCCCCTGTACAAAACGGCGTACCTCTAAAGTAACCTTAACTCCACTGTTAGCCATAGACTACACCCTTGCTAAGGTTTGAGTTGAGGATACTTCAGAGTTGCACCACTTTGAACAGGAACGACATCCTAAATTTAGGAGCTCCTAACTTTATGACCCAGTTTATCACCTCCTAAGTTAGATGCCGATTACAGAAGGGAGAAGACTGGTGACGTCGTCGTGAAACACTTGGTACGAGCTGACAACACTTAGGACTGGTTTAGGAGCTCCTAAAAGTTAGGAGGCCGTCGTGAAACGGGGGCCTGGCCTGCAGTTCACGAAAGGGTCGTAAGCAGTCACGGCCTAAATCAGTCCGTGCAACATGCTTTTACTAGGAAGTGGCATATACTTCGATTTACGCCCAGACTAACGCTGCGACTCTTTCGTGAAATGCAGGCCTGGTAAAACTTACTGCCACAGTCTGCCAATAACATTATGTCTGTGCCACGTGCCTCCTAATCAACAGTTTAATTGACGACTAGCCTTGGTCCATTTAAAAACGAGTGGAACATCTGAATGGTATGTAATTGTATTCTAAAACTATGCATGGACAACACACCGCATGTATAATCGATAAACGACCTCATAAATTATGGACGTGTTTTTACGATGATTGCACCCCGTTTAGACTAAGTGTTTCAATATGGCATTTCCGAAAAGAACGTCAAAAGCCATATGCTTAATGATGATGATAATGATTTGTATATGAAGCTATAGTCTAGCAGGTAATGTTACAAACCCATACTCAACAACTATTTAACGCTGGTCACTCAAATTTGGTACAGTGTGAGGAAATGTATGTACCCTACCAATTCCAAAATTACAACTTTGTAGATTGTCGAATAAAAATTCTGTCAATTTAATGTATTACTATTTCACTTCACAATTTTCATAAATATGTGGAGGGGTGCCGTTCTCATGGAACAGGAATGAACTCCAATGACATTTGGTCACATGTGATTCGGCAATCAATTATAAGGGTTATCTCAAAAGACCGTGCGCGTATGTGTTGTCGAGTTGTGAGTTAATAAGCAGATTCAATACCTCTTTCTCAATACTTGTTCATTTTATGGAAATAACGATTTTGTAATATAATTGCATTATGTCATATCGTTTACACATTACTAACTTAGAACCATGTATGCGTTTGTAAGTGCTGCCAAATTTAAGCAAGGGAAGGGTTTGCATAGTGTAGCTTGACCATAAAGGAAAACATATTCCAACGTACGAATTGACAAATGTTAGTTTTCCTTATATTAGTAAGTCCAGGAATTGTAAGTTTAAGCACCATTGCATTGAAAGAAGAGTCACAATTTAAATTTCACGCTTTGATACCATCCCCAGACCCAGCGCATCTTCTTTATTGCACGAACCGTCATACTTCTTCACAATGTTCATGACACCTTCTGAGAGTTTTATAATGCATGATCAATCCTCTTTGTACATGTCTACTTGAAGACGGATATAGGCCCTACATGAGCGTGTGTGCTTTTTCAAATTGAAGAAAATATTAAAGCTGATTAATGAGGTATTATGCATTTACATTTTTAAAAAATACCCTGCGTGGCATAATGTTGATAACAATATGTTTCACCTGTAAATACGTGGACAATAGGAATATTCATGATATTGTCATGTGACCAATTGTCATTGGTGTTCAAGCATATGTAAATCGCTGTTACATGATAGAACGGCACCCCTCCACATATTTAACAAAAATGTGAAGTGAAATAGTAATACGTTAAATAGATATAATTTTTATTCAGCGATCTACAAAGTTGTAATTATTGAATTGGTTGGGTACAAGCATTTTATACAATGTGCGAAATTTGAGTGATAGATTTGAAGTACTGGTACCAAACAGGGGTTTGTAACATTATCTGCCAGACTACAGTAAGTTTTGTTATAGTTTTTAAGTTGTAAGTGTTACTCTCCTGTACAAAACGAGGTAACTATGTAAGTTAAGAAAGTCTTAACTGATGTCGTTTATGGCTAAGGTTGATGTTGAGGCTACATCAGAATTACACTGCTTTAAATTTTCCATTAAAATCAAACATCAGTTGTATGCATGATAGCCTTAACGCGTAACCCTATTAGAAAGTGTGCGAGTAGTCTTCACCCCAGTGAATTATTGAAAACTGTGCAGACTCCATTTAAAGGTACATTGATAGCAATTATGACACCATTATCTGTTCATACTATAGTACTGTACGTATTTGTGCTGTTAAAAAGACAATGTGAAGTGTACATGTTCAGCTGTATTATTATTATTATTATTAATTATTATTATTATTATTATTATTGTAATTGTTGTTATTATTATTATTGTTGTTGTTAGTATTGTTATTATTAAGACTACGTGTGCGAGAGCGAGCGAGAGAGAGAGAGAGAGAGAGAGAGCGAGAGAGAGAGAGAGAGAGAGAGAGAGAGAGAGAGATCTTATTTATATGAACTTGTCGATATCGCTATAAACTCGCATAAAATTCTCTATTTATAACTTTAACTTGAAATGTTACTATTATTTATTGACGAGTAAGATTATGATGAACTGTAATTACTTATTGAACTACATGTCAACACTTAAAGATGTATTATGCAGTAGCACGTCAATCATTAGGCCTAAATCCTTAAAGACCGATTGGGCTATGTCAAATCACAAAGACCGATTGGGCCGTGTCAATCCTTAAAGTCGTGGTTAGACCGTCGCGGGTTCGATCCCTGATCGCGTCATACCAAAAGACATTAAAACATGGTACTTGTTGTTCCCCTGCTTGGCGCTCAGCATTAAAGGGGTAAAGCAAGGACTGGTCGGCTCGGAGTCAGTATACTGTGTCTGAGTGGGGTATCCATGTTCTATCTGCGGCATGATATTCCAAGTGAGATGGCACTAGAAAAACTGGTGAAACTCCGGACTAGTACAAGCAGTACATAGTTAGGCATACGTGATGTGAGTAAAACATCGTGAAAGTGGCTTTAAACTCCAAATCAACCAGCCAAACTTAAAGTCATATAAAAACATGTCTAACATTAAAGACCGATGATTGGGCCATAAAGACCAACTGGGCCATGTCAAACCTTAAAATCCTATTGAAGCATGCAAAACCTGAAAGACTGATTGGGCCATGTCAAATATTAAAGACGTGTTAAACTATGCCAATCCAATGACCTACAGAAAGTATATAGGACCACATCAAACCTTAAAGAAAGACCTATACAACCATATCAAGCCTTAAGAAAATACCTATACAACCATATCAAGCCTTAAGAAAAGACCTATACAACCATATCAAGCCTTAAAGAAAGACCTATACAACCATGTCAAGCCTTAAGAAAAGACCTATACAACCATATCAAGCCTTAAAGAAAGACCTATACAACCATGCCAAGCCTTAAAGAAAGACCTATACAACCATATCAAGCCTTAAAAAAAGACCTATACAACCATGCCAAGCCTTAAAGAAAGACCTATACAACCATATCAAGCCTTAAAGAAAGACCAATACAACCATGTCAAGCCTTAAGAAAAGACCTATTCAACCATATCAAGCCTTAAGAAAAGACCTATACAACCATGTCAAGCCTTAAATGTGTCATGCTGTAGACAAAGTATGGTTACAGTAACAAACCTTGTCAAACATAAATAAATGTACCGCTATGCACGACATTAAATACGATCAGATTTAGTACATATGCTGCCAGAACAAGTGTTTCCAACACTGTGCTGTTTTATATACCATGTAAACTTTACCATATTAAATTAATTCCGTCTTAAGGACTATTTTGGAGGAAAACATGAATGTAATGCGGAACATTGTCCATTAGCATTAAGACTTTAACTGCCTATAACTTTTAAACAGTTTGATATTTTTTAAATGAAAATTGCTATACAGATGAATGATATGTTTGTAATATATGTCTTGACATAACTATGTTGCAATTTACATCATATCCAGTCCACATTTAATGGTAAACATCGACATCGGACATATATTTAGTGACGCTAAAGTAGTCTAAATCCCTTAATGAAATGAAGGGTAAAAATAATAAATCATTATAGAATATATTTTTGGGGGTGTAGTTTGCATCTATGAATTATAGAATGTATTATCCTTATAGTGTTAATGTATTAGGTCATTATATTTGTCCAACCACAATTAGGCCGTTTATTTTCGCGTTAAAAATACAAATTGATCCAGTAGAATGCGTATGGTAAATTAATTATGTAAGATTAATTTTTATAATATAACTACATTTTAGAATTCTGTTTTTCGTTTACTCGTTATGTTTAAAAGAATGCGATACTTCAACAAATAGTTTTTATTTGTATGGCGTTTACTGAATCACATATATTAGATTGTTTCCTTACGAACTTACGTTTTCTTTAGCCAGTTACGAGCATTACCCATTACATACCCGAAATTCTTAAACTAATGTTAAGAATGACCCCCGTTCCACAGTACGATCGTAGCGCTACGAGAGTCGTAACTCCTTAGCAACTCCCTGTTATCGTATCGGAGTTACGACTATCGTAGCGTTACGATAGTTCCGGAGGCCATGTTTATAACGTCATTATGCGTTCCGGAGATTTGTCGCAGAACTGTTATGTGCGTAACATGGTAGTTTTACAAGCTGTTAACACCTCTTCCTGTTACGGACAACTGTACGTGCCCCATAGAAAAGTACTATTGATTCTCCTGGGGGAGACGGTTAAACGTATAATTAAAGGTTTTCCGTTCACACCAAACACGGATATCAAGAATCCATAATTCACGGCGAAAAATCAACAATCACGAGAACTCTCAAACGACTCTAAATGTACACATTAATTAATGTATTAGACACATCCTTAAGTTGTTGTGCAATCATATTTTTGTTACTTCATGTCATGATATGAAATTATTATTTTGTTCAGACAAACATTATTATTATTATTATTATTATTATTATTATTATTATTAAACAAACAATAAAATATCAATTTTGCTTACCAATTAATTAGATATATATTTTTAATACACACCTGTTCTTAAGAATATCCAACACTTTCTTATTCCTGAGGTTTCACAGTAGAAGAGTCTTGTTATTAATACCATTAATCTCTCTATGTCTAATAGGTGTAGTAGCTCTACTGTGGTGGTTGCAACAATAGGAAAGTTTATACGGTACCAGTCATAACGGACCTAGGACCTCTCTGACGATGTCTCGGCGAGCATACCACTTAAATCCAGACCGTTATCGATCTGTATGTGGAATTGGAACCGAAGGAGATGGAAGGGGTGTGGGGGTGTGTAAGAGAAACGGAGTACGGCGTGGTGTGTTTTGTTGACGGGACACGGTGTGTTCGTGAACAGTACATCATTATTCTGTCATGTTGAAATCAATTCCTGGGAACCAACGGAGTGGTGGTGAACATATGTTGGTACTGGGTGCGCTAGATAATACAGGCTATTTGACGCTTTTAAAATAATATACAATTTAGACGTGATCGATGTTGCTACGTTCTGCATGAAGGGTTTGGTTGCCCGGATGTCCAGACGAGAACTGGCTCCAAGGTTACGAAACTGTTTTGAGAACGATTTAATTATAATGTCAAAGATTTGTTCACAAATGCACATGTAAAATTTCAGCTTGAGTACGCAATGGTATTCAAAATCCTCAAAACTTAGGGGCCCGGTTGTGGATGTGGAAAATAACACATTATTGACAGTAACGTTACTGAAGTAGCAACCACATTGCTTCCATCTTGCTCCTGCCATTCTTCAAGGACAGCTTTTGGGGAACCTACTGACGCTACTGTATAGACTTTATATACAATGTAATAATAATAATGGATACTTATAATGTGCCAAATCCACCCCCTAAGGCTTGCTCAGTGCCACATAATTATTCCCAGTCAATGGATCAGTGTGCACTCAATGTTCCTTCTCAACTTCCTATGGAGTATGAAACCCATGCTGCCGTTTCCAGCGTTTCACGTGACCATGTCATCCTACCATCCATCCATTCTCTGCAGTGTTACCAGGGGTATTTTCGAACTAAGCCACTCGCCTACGGTTACACCACAAGTTTTTCAATAATTTTTCTGTATTCGTAATTAAAATAGTCTTGTTATTTAGCATCTGGTAACATTGATTGCAATCCATGTTCTATAATCTCTCACGCAGACTTCATTTTGATGGATACCTCGACGTTACCTCGGATAGTTCACTGGAATGCTGCAGCATACACGAAGCAGCAGTGAATGCATGAAGTCTCCGATTGGTAGAATGTTCAGATAGTGAATAAAAGTTGAACCAATGTACCATATTGAAATTACTAAAAACAGCATCCATTACAGAAACCAGTCCTGCATGCGTTTCACGAATGGGGCGTAGCCTACAGCCTGAGGTAGTCGAGCCTTAAGTTAATTCGCGATTTATGTAATTTCCTGTTATAGTAAAAGTAAGGTGTACGCCCTGATTTACGCCAGGAGTACTGTACGACCCTCTCGTAAAACACATGCCATGCTTAAATCTAGGATTGCGTAATTTCCTGCTATAGCAAAGGCACAACCTGATTTAAGCACGAATACAACATCCTCTGAAATGCAGACAATAGTTCCGATGTATAATTGTAAAAATGACATTTCTAACTGCCTAACTGTTTATCAACTCGTTTATCCAAATCTACACGTGTTTTAATAAATAAAATTAAAATTAAAAAATCAACATTTCAACAAATGTTTCTATAACCTATCTACTGATATAGTTCTTATAAATATTCATGATGTGTAAAGAAAGACGCCTGTGTCATTTCATTTGGCTCCATTCATAGACGGTCTAACAGTTCTAACATGAATAATACATGTACCTGGTGTGTACGTCAGATGTCATCAATATAAACCCATATCACGTTCTGTCATCAAACTGTACGTAATGTGTCGAAAATGTTGAATCGTCGAATAATAATAATAATGAGAGCGAGAGAGAGAGAAAGAGAGAGAGAAGGGGGGGGAAGAAACAGAGAGTGAGAGAGAGAGTCTGTGTGTGTGTGTGTGTGTGTGTGTGTGTGTGTGTGTGTGTGTGTGCGCGCGCGCTTTAACGCCTGCTCTCCAAATTTCATTGAAAACTCTTGACGGCCAACACGTTTGTGACATGCTAATTGAATTGCAGAAGGACATTTTACACGTTTAACAATGTATAAATGAGTAGCAGACTGGAGTTCACCCAATCACATGGCCTGTGTTATACGAAAGGGTCGTACCTTTAGTCCAGGTGTAAATCGAGGATTAAGCAATTTCTTGTTGTAGTAAAAGCATGGCGCACGGACTCATTTAGGCAGGGACTACAGTACGACCGTTTCGTGAAAGGGGCCCGTGTGGAGGTGGGACAGCAATGGCAGCAATGGAACCCAGGAGCGTCAATATGCCCTGTTGTAAGAACTGCGGCCCAACACTTTTATGTTCAGACGCGCGTCACGTCAACGTGTTCGACGGTTATGATCGCGATTCACGCTAAAACAACTCTTAACGCTGTTTCCCGTGGTTATTTGTGGACACTATAATATATAATACATGTTATATGACTCCATGTTGATCTTCTTGACTTCATGTCAAGCCATTTGTGCTTTGTTTTTAATTGTAATATGTGGCAAAATTTATTGTGCCATGGCGGCCATTTTAAAAGTAAATTGGCGAGCGAAATGTAGGCTGCATCACGTTTCCTGATTGTTACTAAAAGTACATTAAAGCCTTGAGAATGCAAATCTTCACATTCTACAGACTTTAAACGATTCTTTTAGCGAGTTGACATGACCTACAGTATAGAGCCTACTACAGATATTTTCATTATTATTTGTTTAATACAATCACGAAGACATATATTTTGGTTGACAGCCTAATTATCGAACTTAATAGAACACTGAATACATCGCCAAAACGCAGCCTTTATGACTCGTGTACGTGCTCCATACGCAGTACAAATCAATGTTGGTGATCGGTGATTCCTGTATAATAATCACTTCATTAACCTTTGACCTGTTACCAGTACAAATACGTCCATGAATACACGAGTGATGATGAACGCATATTCATTATGAAGATTGCATTTAGATGTCCGCCGTGTTTCTAGATTACGCCTACAGCAGATTTAGTAATTAGTCAAACGTAGGCCCTGTCTGTATATGACGTTTAACACAAAGCTTACTGATACAGTAGTGGAACGCATTCCGAGCTCTAATTCCGTCGTTGAAAAATGCGTATTATTTTAAAACTTAATGCAGTAAGGTTTTTTTGGTATGCATTTTTATAGTAAACTGTC
>JAUTBT010060521.1:0-14802 GCA_032361225.1 Lepetodrilus schrolli | reverse complement strand
CAGTTATCATCCTTGGTCTTGTCAGTACCAGCCAATGCTCGCAGGTTTACTGCAACATTCAGTGCTACGGATGTTGCTGGTTTCCCCCTGCCATAAACTGACAAGTCGTGATATAAGTGAAAGAATCTTGAAAGCGACTTAAAACCCCAATTAAAAAAATAAAAAATAAAAAATAATTAAGATTCTTCCACTTATATCACGGCTTGTTAGTTTAGGGCAGGACGAAACCTGCAACATCCTGCGAGCACCTGCTTGTACTGACATCACATCTTATAAATATCGCGTCAGAAAGGTAACTTTTGTGAACATTGATGCAGTGCCCCTGGGGCGGGATCCGAAGTCCAATGTTCTAAGTACATTGTATACAAGTTGTGTAGAGAATTGTATTGCAGCCTGAATGCAGCCCTGGTAGAATCAACACACTTACGTCTTTATCTGTGAAGTACGTCTTGTCCTTCTCTTGTTCAGGCTTCAGGAAGATAATTCTCTCTTCTAAAAACACAACCAAACATCAAACTTTAGACAAACCTAACAAATTGTTATATAAATCCATAATAAAGACTAAAATTAAATAAATACTTCACAACTTTGTCAAATCAATTTTGTATGTATAGTGCAATAGAATTTATTTTAGAAAATTACTGTACCATCAGTTTGATGGTTTTTGAGCGTGAACCGTTGAATGTCGAGATTCTCCCACACAATCAGGATGTCGACCGCTCCCATCTCCATTGCCTTCAACGTGTCGTCAACGCCAAAACAGAATTTACCCGTGTCTTGGGATATCTCATCAAAATAGCGACCTGCAACCCAAGAAAAAGAAAAGAAAAAAAATTCTTGTAATTATTGTAGTTCATTATTTTAAAATTTAGTATCAGAAAAATTAAAATGAATAAACTCAATCGATGCACCAAGTGAGAGAGTAATTGTTTACGTCACAGCAGGAATCTATCACCAATATGCGATGATCTGTGCATCAAGGATTTTTAACATTCAGCACCTATGGTGCCTTTGCCACATGCCCCGGGGAAGTAACTCAGAATGTTAGTCTGGAGGTATCGATTACTACTGGCGCCTCTTCCACAGATTGATCGTAGCGCTACGAGAGTTGTGGAATACCCATGCCATAGCCTGGAGCAAGGGCTCTCGTAGCGCGCCGATGGTTCAGACTCTCACCTATAAGCTTCTTCTCTTGAATAAACTTTACATTGGCTAGGGCGTCGGATGCCAGCTCTATTGCTTGGTTGAAACCGTTCTCTCCTCCATACGATACATCAACTATTTTGATAATTTTCGATTGTAACCTCTGTAAATCAGAATGGACACAACATAGAATATATGCATTAATGAAATCACAAATTATGTTATCTAATGTTAAATTAATGTTTCTAAGCAAATTCTAATTTGATTATAGAGTCAATGGGTGGACAAGAGGATTTATTCGTTGTTTTGTTTTAAAGTCTTTATTTTTTATTAAAAGTTTCAATTTTAAAAATGTTCTTCCAGGTTTCAAACTAACAGCACAAATCGTAAAACAGCATAGAAAATGGCATCTTTCAAATAGCTACACTTCATGTCAATGGAACTTACAGGGTCGAACATGTCCGACTGACTTAGTTCCGTTTTGAAGTCGGCAGAACCAGCGAGCACTAGGCCGGCGATGTTAGGCTTGTCGTTGGAAATAAAGAGCTGCACTGCAACCTCTGCCACTTTCCGTACATAGTTGTGCCGTTTTTCCATCCTCAGACGAGCGAATCGCAATGCTGACTGTCCTCCTCTACCTGGGAACAGCAAGAAAATATATCAATAATGTACATAAAAACATTAATTTCTCATTATTCAAAGTTGTTTTATGTTGCCTTTCGTGACCGTCATTATAAGGAAGGTGCCTGTGTTGGCATTATAATGCAATTGGAGTTAACACCGTTTCGTACAGGTGAATGTAAACCTGCGAGCACTGGCTGGTACTGATAAGACCAAGGATGATAACTGCATTGCCACTCTACAGACATCGCATCCAATAAATATCGCTTCAGAAAGGTAACTTTCGTGAACATTGATGCCTTGCCCCCGGGGCGGGATTTGAACCTGGAACCTTTGGCTCCGAAGTCCAACGTGTGAGCCCTGGTGCTAAGTAATAATTTGCTGTACCGTGCTTCTTAGGTAGATCGACTGTGAACTTGTGTAGGACCTCTCTCGTGTTCCCTGATAGAGTTCCAAATAATGCCCCATTTCCGTCCATCACAATAAACCCGAATTTGTTGTCGTCAGCTAATAATGCTGTCAAGGCCTGAAATAGTAGAAAATACTTGTTTTATGTACTTGATGTTAGAAATAAATAGTAGAAAATACTTGTTTTATGTACTTGATGTTAGAAATAAATAGTAAAAAATACTTGTTTTATATTGATGTTAGAAATAAATAGTAGAAAATACTTGTTTTATATTGATGTTAGAAATAAATAGTAGAAAATACGTGTTTTATATTTGATGACACAAACATGGACTTGCCTGCAACACAAACATGGATTCAGCCCTCAACACAAACATAGACTCACCTCTGTGTGGAATTTATTGTCACATAAATACAAGGATGTGTTGATTGGCCGGAATGGCTCAAAGTCTATGTTGACTTTCTTTTCTTTGCCCTCGTCTGTTATGATGGTACCGCAGTATATGACCAGGCCATTTGGAGGAACTGAAACTCACAGATCGATTCAGTAATGAGTATAAATCATTTGTTGCTCAACGTCATGGTGGGAACCCAATGAGTATTGCAGGCCTGGCAACAGACAACTGTGATTTCAGCAGAACACAAGCCCGAGGTCTGGGGGCTGCAGTCCCCAAGCCACATCCAGTGCAAATAAATTGAACCCATGACAAATAAATCAGCATATTTCCGTGAAAAATTGACATGCCTGGTATTGAGATAATGAAACTATCAATATTTCCTCTAATATACAAACATGAAGTGTTTCGCCTAATGCTAATTTGTCTGAGAATGTCAGTTTGTCGTTGGCCCTTTAAAAATTTGCCCCCCAAAAATGCCAATTTCAAGCTATGCGCACCAGTTGCTGGTGCTAGCTCACCAGAATATCCCGTTACATTTATAACATGGCTACCCAGACACATCATTAACCAACAATGAACTGGCCAGTCCATGTTTTACCAATTTAATACAGAGTGCCAAGCCGCAGTAATTATTACATTTAACGTCGCTGCGAGAATCATTCACCCATTTGCGACAAAGGGGTTCGATTGAATTAGTGCTTTACATCGCAGCGGGAATATTTCACCCATACATGATAAGGGAACAAGAATCATCTTTTAACATGTTATGGTATGGAGTGGACAGGGCTTCAACTACTGCTCTCCAGATCAACATTTTAACCACTATGTCACCGAGTAGATCAGTTTATCTTAGTGAGCGAGTTAATTATCGTTTTACGTCGCAGTGGGAATCTTTCACCTGCACGCAACGATTGTTTGCCAGGATATGTATTCCTACCTTTGTTATAGAGTTTGAGACGCTGCTGTACAGATGTAATGGCCCCAAGTACTGATAACCTGTTCACTCGACTCTTGATGTTCGACGCAGTACCAAACTCGTCCGCCAACATCTTGTTCACTCTGGAGATCTGATCCTTAGGTGGGATGATTAGAGAAATCATGCTCGTCCCATTTCTGAAAACACAGAAATCAAAATCAAAATTTGGAACTGGTTCTGTAAACCAAATAAAAAGTCACAGGATGCCTGAAGATTGATAAAATTTGCTGCCATAGTCATTGAAATATGATATTTTCAGATGCGCACTTAAGTTTTGTTCACCTCCATACAAAATTTAGTTGAGCACAAAATCGTACTAAAATAGCGTGTCGTAACTTCAGGGCCAGAATGAATAACATTAAATATAACTTTAAAACAAATAAAAAATTGGGTTATAGAGCTGCTTTCAAGATTTTTTCACTTAAATCATGGCTACGAAATTCAACATTCTACCACTGTGCTACCACTAACCCCCAAATAGTAGACCATTGCTTTTAATACAATTTCACAAAAGGGTCGTACTGGTAGTCAGGGCCTAAATCAAGGTGTACCTAATTTCCTCCTACAGTACTGCGCCCCCAATTTAGGCCCTATTCGTGGTACAATTTATATATATATAAATATAAATATGCGCTAACTACAAGTGTGTCCACTAGTTACAGTTCCAAGATATGTGAGCCATTTGCTGCAATGTATCCAAAGATCAATAGAAATGATCTAATGTTTAACCAGATGTTACCAATGTAGGTTACTCAATTCACAAATAGTTACCTTGGCTACCATGCCAAAATTTAAGTATAGTCCACACTAAGGAATACATTACCATATAATTATTTCTATGCTCAAAAACGCTGTTCTAAACATTTACTTAGAACTACTAAAGTTTGTAAACATATGGATACATGTCATAGAATATTGTTTGATAGGTGTGGTCACTTCAGTATTATTATCAT
Source organism: Lepetodrilus schrolli (assembly GCA_032361225.1). Lineage (NCBI taxonomy): Eukaryota > Metazoa > Mollusca > Gastropoda > Lepetellida > Lepetodrilidae > Lepetodrilus > Lepetodrilus schrolli. The sequence goes on along the minus strand of JAUTBT010060521.1, from coordinate 10,303 downwards.
TGGATTTTGACAACATGATTAACCAATAGTAGTACTACATCCTAGTCTGGTAAAATAATGTATCTGAATGTAATTACACTAATTTAATGTGTAGATCTAGTGAACACAACATAGAACATGCATTTAGTAACTGTAATTATTTATAAAGAAAAAAATAATAATACAAATGTATCATAAATTTCACAGAAAACATGTCCTAGGTTACTAGCAACAAGTAACACGTTACTCTGATACAAAATCCAATCATTGTGATTTAACCAATACAAAATATTTGAGCATGTTGGTTGAAAATGATACGCAGTTTACTCAGATCGCATACGACACGTCAGATTTCTTACCCTCGGGCCGCTTCCAGACTTTTAATCAGCTTCTTTATCTTCCAGATTTCAACATTTCTGTCGGCGTTCGACTCTGTACCTTCTACACCGTTCGTGGCCATGGTTATTGCTGAAAACTAACAGGTAGACACGGCGGAAATAACTTGCCACTTGTCGTGGGTCACGCGTGTGCTCCCCTTCCCGTATGGTGGAGGGTTTCACGGCCTTATTTCCCCTCAGGAATGGCTATTTCAGCCCAAACTACCTTTCAGTCCGGAGTTTAGAAAATCTCTGTTCAAAATACTCACATACAACGTAGGTATATTTGTGAATATACCAATAAAATTAACTTTTTACGTGGAATTGTGCAATGATAAAGTTCGCCAAACCATGTGAAAGAAGTTTGACGTCACGTTACTGGTTATTACCGAACGAGGCTGAAACGACTCTTTTCATTGGCTGTTGGCTCAAATTCTAAAAATAAACCAACTCAAAAGATTAAAATATCGTGGATATTTGAAAGTATTATTCAATTTTGTTGGATGTAATGGGATATAATTATTTTCTAGCTCATCTAAGTGCTTGTTTTGGCTGTAAATTAATAAAATAATGCATGATTATTTTCTACCAATGAGGGCCAAGATATCAAAAAAGTCCCAGCTCGAGAAAGCACAGATATTTACAAAATGGTGGCTCCCATGCATTCACACGTGTGCAAGTTATCAACAAGATGACATTGTGGGTAGCAACCGACTTGGTTGCACGCCACATTTCCATGGCCATTTACCACCTTTGTAATAAATGGTATTTGATGCAATTCATCGTATATTTCAGAAATGTAATGTAGGCATCTCAGCATCTGACAGGTGTCTAGTCAACTGTGAAATGCAACAACTCAACGTTGCAGTTGACAGACGGCTTATTTCCTCCTAGAAAAACACGAAATTAAATCTTGGATAATGAATGAACATTGATGCTAAATGTCTAAATAGTAAAATTACCAAACTTGGACTTTGTGTTGGCAATAAGGTTCAGTTGCCACAAATAAGCATCATCCTATCACGCCCATATCAGAGATGAGCAACTTTCCAAGGCTCTTATCTCGGTAAATAGTTTATGGAATGTAAAGAAAATCTACAAAACATGCAATTTGTTATTTTGTTACCTAGCCAAATTATAAATTTCATATTTTTTGTACTGTTAAAGGCAAATAATCACAGATTAAGTTTTTGTTTTATAAATGCAAAGTACATGCACTTAGCATACATATAATCGCTCTTGTACCTCCAAATATCATATCATTGTGATTTACATTTCTGGTAAAACCCAAATTTTCAGTTGGTAATTGTACTGTAATATCTCAATTTTCTATAGTCTAATAGACTAAGAGGGATAACTCAAATCATTGGACACAGTCAAAATAACCTTTCATGTCTACTGGTACCAATAAAGCTATTAAAAAATATGAAAATATTGAAAACCAGTGGGATGCAGAAAATATAACTGGTTACCCAATGTACTTGTATAGACTTATCAAATGTACATACTTTTCATGTAAAAATATGTTTCGCCATGAGCTATGTAAACAAACCTGTGATTGTATGCCTTTAATAAAAAGTCTGTCTATATAACTACTGTAATTACCCAAATAATTCAAACCCTCTAATAGTTAGAACACATAAATTAATCTCCAAAAGAATTTTATTAATCATAATTTTTTTAATTATTTGAACACTATTTTTCTTTACGATTTCATTTACAGCCATATCTTATACTTTAATTTGATTATCCCTAATTATAGGAACATTGATCATTTAAAATTTTCATATTATTCTAATAATTTGAACGGCTATGTATGGATGACCTGGTGTGGCAAATAATGTGAAAACACTGAATACTATTTCTATGGAAAAATCTGAGCAACAAAAATAGAGTTGTTTCAGAATATTTAATAACCCCCAAAGTGACCCTTTGACCTATGCTAAGATAATCTTGCCACTTTAAGCATTGAGCTTTTTTAGCTACTTATGCCAATCTTTACCGCTGTAACCTTGTTTTCAGTTGATGTCTCCAGTCTGCAATGCCTGGGTGTATTCTGGTCATGTGTGGTCTACCAGGCAGTGGGAAGACAACTCTTGTATCTAACTTCCACACCTCCGTGACTGGAGAGTTGTTATGTCATGTCGTAGACTATGATAAACTTATGCCTTGTGATGTTGAGGGTGACCTTATTAATGAAAGTCAAAAGGTAAATTTATCTTTTTTTTTATATTTAGGTTTGTGCCGCTTTCAAGATTTTTTCACTTATGTCACGGCTTGTCAGTTTAGGGCAGGAGGAAATTTGCAACATTCATAACGCTGAATGATGCAGTAAACCTGCAAGCACCGGCAGGTACTGACAGACTAAGGATGATAATTACATTGCCATGGCACAGACAGCGCATCACTTTCCTAATTTAATCTAACATTCAGTTGTAACTATTAGTACACAATTTTCTATGCAGATATTATTAATCATACTGTATCATGTGATGGTCTGTCTCTAGTGACTTCATATTTGATTATTATAGTGGTATATTTCGATATATTTGATTTTTATTGCAGTATATTTTGACATATTTGATTATTATTGTGGTATATTTCGACATTTGATTATTATAGTGCTATATTTTGACTTGATATACTGACATGTTTCTGATAATGATAACAACAAGCAAACAACATTTTATGGACTTCTAATTATTTTGCAAACTGTTTTTCAGCAAGATGCGTCTCTATGGAAGAAATATCGTGAAGAAATCGTTACTTGTGTTGACCGCTTAATTCAGGGATTGCCTTCATCATGCTCCACAATGGAAGAAAATGATCGGACTTCTGCCGAACAATGCAACTCTTTTGTTGTTGACTGGAAGATGTCTTTGAACTCCTCGCATCAAGTGAGTGAGGAAATTTGGCAGCGCTTCACAAACACTCTCGGGTTAGGATCGATTTCATCTGAATGCAGCGACTTTGTCATTGTTATCGATGACAACATGTACTACAGGAGTATGCGATACGAATTTTACCAGCTGGCGAGGAAATGTAAGCAAGAATGGCCGTAGTTGCATCAACTTTCGAAAACTGTAGGTTCTTGTTTCTGAATTGATGTGGCAATGTACATTTTAAATGCAGACAAGACCTGGCCCCAAGATTACGAAACATTTTGAGTACAATATCATGCTCGATTCAAAGTTTTGTTCACAAATCCCCATCTAAATTTTCAGCTCGAGCATTGAATCATACTCAAAAATATTTCGGAATCTCAGGGCTTGATGTTTTTTAAAAAACAAACTTTTTGCAAGTTTTTCTGAGGAAAGGATTTTTAATATACATGGAGCTGTGGAAGTGTTCTATGGAGCTTTTGTTTTAATAAAACTTGGGCAAATTTTAAGATTTAATGACTGACACTTCAATCTTCCAAATGAACATGGTAGTTAGTTATAATTTGACACAACTTTTTCTACTTGGCTTATTTTAACTATTATATATAGTTTTTGAAATATTTAATTTCAGACTCGCTAGGTTTCTGCGAGGCATTTGTGAACTGCCCGTCTACTACTGCCATGACCAGGAACCAGCAAAGGACCCTGGGAAAAGTGGACGACCGAGTTCTTGTAAATATGGCAACAAAGCTGGAGGTGCCTGATGCTGGAAGTCACCATTGGGAAAAGCATTCCCTGTCTGTGTCACCACGGTCGCCAGATGATGACGACTGCTGGTGAGATTTGAACCGTAATTTGTAGATTGTTGTACAGAAGGAAATACAGGGATTTGGAAAAGTATACTCTGTATATTCGTCACGTATGGGTGAAAGATTCCCGCTGTGACGTATAACAATAATTCACTCACTCACTCTGTATATACTATTGGCTTCATTTTCTTAAAAATTGCCCTTGGTTCATCCATACATACCAGCTGGTGCTTGCAGGGTTACTGTGCCACTGGGTGTTGCAGGTTGAAGGTTTTCTACTGCTGTAAACTAAGCTGTGATTATTAGTGAAATAATCTTGAAAGCATATCTATCCTCCTAAAAAAATAAATACAGTCAAACCTTGTGTCTAATCTTTGGGGCCAATTCTATAACTGCGAAACATTGCGACATTCGAGACGAGAGTTTTCCAAATAATAGATAAATATCGAGAAAAATTAATAGAGAGTTTATTCAACATTCATCATAAATAAAAGGGCTACTGAATGTTGTGTTTACAACTCATAATAAATCAAATTACGATTCATGCTTTGCCATGACCAGCTGTTGATAGGGATAGGGGGTGTTTACAAAACTTTAATTGTTACACGAAAGTCTAAATAATAATAATTAAAGAAGGAACTGGTTAGAACCGAGGATGTGCTTCGACATACTGTGATGTTCAAGACTAGAGAGTTTGACACACCAAGGTTTGACTGTATAAAGAAATGGGCAATGTAAATGTATATAATACTGATCGGAGGGGGAGCCAACATTTTGTAATGTACCGAAGTTGTGGAGGATGTGCAAAAATAAAAATAAAAATAATAATAATGTGCTAAAAACAAACTAAAAAATAATGTGTTTAAAAAATTGCTCTGAAAGAAAGAGGCGAAAACCTGATCATGTTTTCTTTGATATTCTCCTTGTGTAATTGACACTCAAGCTTGTCCTCCCTCTACGTCAGCAGAGAACTATATCGTCTGGTACAGCGCAGTCTGGCAGACCCTGTGATAGTTCCAGTGGAGGACCTTCAAGCTAAGGCCGAGAGCCGACGTGTCTGCTCTACTAATGTCATCCATCAGGCCGACCAGATACTGAGAAAACTGCTTGCAAATTCAATGAAACATGCCAACGGTTGGTACTCGTATATATAGGGGTTCAGCATCATTTTGAGTTGGTGGGGAGCAATTATTAACGTTTACCAAATCATGTGTATTTCGCTAGATCTTGATGATCGAATCCATGTGTTCACAGTTCGATCTTTTGAAAAAAGAATATTATACTGTATTAATGAATTAGTGAGAGTCTAGACAATTCTTTTATGATACGTAATATTTTTTTTCAGAAAGAGGAGCAACAAAAGCAGGTTTGAAGAGCTTGTCTATGAAAATGACAGACGTGAAGTCGGCCATTTTGGATGACATGAGGTCAGGAGTCGTGACATTTGACACAGCGGCACATGATGCTGCCAAAGATGAACACAGTGAATGTTACATGTTTGTTAAAGAACTATTTGATACGAGAACAGCTAGTATTACGTAAGCATTGCTGCAGAAATGAAGAAATGAATTTAAGAAATATTTGCTTCAATTGTGTTATTTCTGAGAATGAGGTATTTCTTAGCACATTTGACTCTCTTCGAAGAATGCAAGAGTAAGGACCAGTCCGTTACAGTGTAGGGAAAGCGTGCAAATTATCCAACAGATGAAATAATACGAAGTACTCATCAATCCTATTGTATTACTTGATATTTCATCCGGAATATCTTTTGTCAGTAATATCTTGATATTTTCAGGAGTATGTAATGTAAGCATTATCATGTGTGTACATTGAAATGAAACAGTTAAAATGGTATGCAACAAATGAAAGTTGGTACACTCTTATTACATGTATGTCAGTATGTTAAAATGTCACAAAGCAAATCAACCTCCCTTCACTGAAATGTTGCTATAATTTATATAATATATATTTATGAAATTTACTAACTATATTAATTTTACATCCCCTTTATGTCTATGATCACTTGCATGATTGTGGTCAGCACCGATGTTGGCGATCAAATTGTCTCTCTTCGTGTTGCTTCGGTATATCGTGGTAGCATAACAATCGCCCCCTCTTAATCCTAGTAACAACACTGTATCGCCGCGGCATGTATCAAACAATAAAAGGATATCGGCGTCCCAGGATGTTTTTGTGTATGTTTCACACCTAGTGTTGGCGTCCCTGGCCTACACCGTATGAAGACCCGTCAGATGTAGTATTGACACACCCCTGTGTATGGCACTGAGGTGTACAATAACCAGCTGATAGCGCTGATGGGACTGGAATGCACAACACTAATCCTATAAATCTGATGGAACTGTATACCAACTTCAACTAGACAGCATGAAACAGTTGAATTTGTAGGTAGATATAAATCTAATGTTCTGTTGGCTAATGTGAATGGTAACACCATTGACCTCGCAGTTTGATTTTTTAGGCTATTTCCCAACAAGCCAGCTATGTAAAGAACCCCTACTCGATATCTAGCATATAGTTCTTTATCGGAGTAGAACTCGAGGGATTTTCACGATCACGAAAGATCCTCTCTGTTCACATCGCCCTTTCGTAGCCATACTGTACAACAATAGCAGCAGCCATTATGCACAGAATGCCATCTGCTACTAATTTAGCGTGCTAACTAAGTTTAGACTGGTCCTTGCCAGTCTAACTCTTAACAGTCTAACCTTTCTGGCTCAGTTAGCGTACTAAGTTAAGCATGCTAAGATTGATGAAATGCAAAATTGTAGGTTAGTGTGCTAACATTGGCGCACTACGATAATTTGCTTAATTTAGCATGCTAACCATGTTAGTGAAACAGGCTGTTGGGACATAATATAGTTTCGCCTGTGACTAGTTTGCTGGTTTTGTTGTTTTTCATTCCATGAAGTATTTACCGAGATAATCCACCAAATAGGGGTGTCGATGCATTTCATGCCAAACTATACTCAACAAAATAAATTAAGGGCTGGCAGATATTTTGTGGGTAAGTTTTCTACCAAGTTTCAGAACTCGGCTTTAGTAATCTGATGCCATTCTTCCACTGCATCTTGGAAGTTCTTGAAGAATATCTGGTGCCTGTAGACAATTGGTATTACTTCATTGTTAAAATAATATTAAGCTAAATTTATATGTCAAAAATTGCTACTGGCCCTTAATTAATTTTGTTGAGTATATAATATGGTACAAGTTTGTGATTGTTAAAAATGTAAATTGTGCCACTGAAAGTTCACTTTCAGATGTAAATCGTGTCACTGGTATTCAAATAAAGAAATTCCAGAACAAAATACTACTTCAAGTTTTATTTTAGGACAAAATCCATCCAATAATGCAAGACGTGAAGCAAGGTTGTCAGCTTTGATGTCTTCTAGGTACCAAATTGGCCTGATTTTACCCTGGCTACAAACCATCATGCCCCAGCAACAATGTTTGTGAAAGTTAAATTTCTGACACGATATTGATTGCATTGCCACAGTGAGAGTGATTTATTGTTTTATGTCACAGCGGAAATCTTTCACCCATACGTGACGATACAGACAGTGCATCCTATCACCCTTGGTCTGTCAGTACCAGCCAGTGCTCGCAGGTTTACTGAAACATTCAGTGCTACGGATGTGGCAGGTTTCCTCCTGCACTAAACTGACAAGCTGTGATATAAGTAAAAGAATCTTGAAAGCAGCTCTAAACCCCAATTCCAAACGTTGTAAAACTCGGCCGAGTCTTGAAATCGGGGGCTGATGAATGATAGTTTCTTCTCTAGCAATAGCATATCTAGATCCATGCAATTTCTCAACTGATGGTCTTGCCATTGGAATCATTCTTGGTTCTTTACAAAGAAAATTAATTGCAATAAATGACTACATTTTCTTATTTTATTATGTTTTCTTGCAAATAGCAAGAACCTTTGGTACAGTGCATATGTACATTGTACACAATCTTTTTAGTAATAACATCTACATTATCTTTGTACTGTACACATATAAAACATTCCATATCGTAGACTATCAACATTATCTGAAATATAATATATTTTTTATGATGGCAACATCAACAGTAAAACTTAAACACTAGCCAAAATTGAAAGTCATAGCGATAAAGCACTAAAAAATGAACATGAAAGCATTAAATAATAATAATAATAATAGCAGCTAAATACTCCGTAACCTGCATGAAATTTTGGTTCAAGAGTATTTCAATGAGGTCAATTTCAAGTTGAAAATAATTTATATCCATGAATGAATACATGTTAAATATAGCTGTATATTGAAAAGTAACTTATATACTAAATATTTTTTTTAAATAGAAAATTGAAAATGCATAATTGTTAAGTCTAAACAACATTACTCGAATATAAATAGATAAATAGACTCAATCTCCTATTCCAAACAGTAACTAGCTTTTAAGGAAATACCTGAGAATAGATATATAACACTTGACAATATTATGAATTTCGAACATTATTTTGGGGTTGAGTAATAAGTATAATACACTGCAATCTCAACTCATGTGGAATATGCTATCTGAACTATTTAACCTTATTCTTGTTGCAGACAACCAGAGATGCCCTATGGGTTAACAAGCAGGTGAATGTATTCTCAACAAAATTAATTAGGGGCCAGGAGACTTTTTGACATATAAATTTAGCTTTATATAATTTTAAGAGCGAAGAATTTCAAAATGTCTACAGGATCCAGGTACTCTCAAGTACTTGCAGATGTGTATATGAAGAAAAATGGCAACAGGGTCCTTAAGACGAGTTCCAAATTTGGTAGAAAGCTCCACAAAATATCTGCTGGCTCTTAATTTACTTTGTTGAGTATATATTTATATTACATTAAAGTGGTTACCATCACAAAAAGAAATGAAAGGAAAATACGGAAGGAGTACCAGTAGTTCATAACAGATGGAATATAACTAATTATTAGGAATTACAAAAAGAATATGAAAATTGTTAATTCTCCAAATAGAAAGTATCATAATTATTCAAAATTAATGCCAAGACAATGCTAATATATTAACTTGTTTTTTTCAAGCATAGAGAAGGATAAAATACAGAATTATTGAAATTGATTGGCAGTTTCAATTATCTTAGGCTATATCACTAGTAATGCACAGGCATTATGGTTTTGTTACTGTTACATTGCTTGCTATGTTGTCAACAAAGTATCACTGGTATATAGCAACCAGTCTCTTGAACAATCCTCTAGTTTTTGGAACAGAATAATATTCCACTAGTATACTGCTCCATGATCTACATTGTAAGATGATTCTGTAACAGTTGACTATTTTGACAGGTCAATATCAATAAAGAGGATACATTGCCGATGACAAATACAGAAATCTTTGCCGTTAAAATTGAATTAATAATAATCTGTTAAATCCATTTGATTATTACAAATGAGTGAGTGAATTATTCTTTTACATCACAGCAGGAATCTTTCACCCAATTACAAATGATGATCCTGTGTTAAACGATATACATTTAAAGGTCCATTCCATGATAAAGATTTCACAGCAGGCACACAGTCAACAGATTTCCATCTTGCAGCTTTAACATTAGGAGAGTGTATTTAAAAATACATGGAGGAAAATCTTTTCGTTTCCGACCGAATCTTCAACATGGTTTCTTCAAAATTATTTTCATATATATTGCACCAAATATTGTCACAACATATTATGCTTCTCTCTGTATTTCTGCCGAGCAAGTTCGTACATTTCCTGTTTTCTCTCTGCCAAAGACATGTGACGATGGTTGGTATTGCGGCCAAAGTTTTGTGCTTTGAACATCACCTGTGATGCCTGTGAACAATATATATTTCAATACCATACTAGAATGATACAATATCAATTAAGAACCCTAATGGTTTTATTTTTTTATTTAAAAAAATTTAGGGTTTAGAGCCACTTTCAAGTTTCTTTCACTTATGTCATGACATGTCAGTTTTAGGCAGGATGAAACCCACAACATCCGTAGTGCTGAATGTTGCAGTAAATCCGTGAGCACCGGCTGGTACTGATGGACCAATGATGATAACTGCATTGCCACGGTACAGACAGCACGTCCTATCATGATTACATCAGAAACGTAACTTTTTCAAACATTTATGCCAATCTCCTATTTTTAAATTTATTATTTTTGTATTGGGGTTTTAAGTCGCTTTCAAGATTCTTTCACTTATATCACGATTTGTCAGTTTAGGGCAGGAGGAAACCCGCA
>JAUTBT010060510.1:0-14803 GCA_032361225.1 Lepetodrilus schrolli | reverse complement strand
GAATTGAAATTCACTGAAAATTTAATACATTTGACACATTGCCTGATTTTAGACATTGACTGTAACATATATACTCATTCTCTTCAACTGCCGGTTTCAGTTTTGTAATGCTGTTGTAATATTTTGTATTATTTATAGTTTATATGTAGATGGAGCATAATTTCCCATCACAAATGTAGGTGTGGTGTTCATCAGAATATAAAATTAACCCTCTCTCGGCTGGAAGCAGAGTTTTGTATTAGCTGTAAAACAATTTCTTATTATTGCGGAAGGGGCAGGGTTAAAGGTTATTCTATTGCACAGGTACACATGGACTCAGGAAATCTGTTCTATTAAATATAACCTGTGTTCTTTCCTTGAATATTTAATTATTGGTGCCTCGAAAGAGCCAAGGAAATTCTCATCCCTTAGCATTTTTTGTTAATGGGTTATTGCTTCATTTCTTTTGCATAATAGTGCTTTTACATTTTGAAGTAGCATGGTAGATTGAAATTGCATACTAGCATTTTGCAAATAGATGTGAAGCTTGACGATTATCGCAAACCATTTAAAAAGCTAAAGATAGAATGCTGTTGCTACCTTTGAGAGATATTAATAGAAAAATTATTTGAAAAATAGCGCTAAGAGTCGTAACTCCTTAGCAACTCTATGCTAAAGTACATGACTTACGAGTCTTGTAGCGCTACGATTATTCTGTGGAACTGGCCCCAGGGTACTTTTTTTTATTTTGTAAATTGACAGTTGATGAATTATGTGATATTAGATTATGATCTATTTAGTATGAACTTTATATATGGAATGAAAGAATTATTATTTACACAAAATTTAACAAGGCAAATAAGAAATATTTCACAAGTGGCATAAAGTTTGTACTAACTAGAATATTAAATAATTACTTGTTATTGTCCCAGATGTATTTAGTGTGTTCTATGAAAATGCATAGTGTGGTGAAAGTTAGTTGACTGTTACTTCACATTATGCACATATCAGAATGTTATGGCAAGATCGTACTTGCAAGTATTTTATGGTAGAACAACAACACTACCAATGTGAATGCATATCTTGGTTTCTGTGAGGGGGATCTGTGTACACAGAAACCTGTGACGTCACAACTTCTGGCACGGCCGCCTTTTGGTGGGTAGGCGTCTTTGGATAGGAAATAATCTGAAAAAAAACCTCACATGTCGGGGAAAGATTATTCTTTCAGAACATGCAATAACCCTGATAGTGACCATTATTCCTTATGCAAGTATGATCTTGCCTCTTTAATACAGGGTTTGAAACAACATTTTATAATGTGGGGGCATTATAAAGAGTTTTATATGGAGTCAATAGGAGTTTAATAAGGAGTGCATATATTACTACGAGTCGGGGGCCCGTTCCACAGAACAATCGTAGCGCTACGGGAGTCGTAACTCATTAGCACCTCCATGCTAACGTAGGGGAGTTACGATTCTCGTAGCGCTACGATTGTTTTGTGGAACGGGCCCGAGGATCAAATAGCTTCTCTGTGATAGTGCTATTGCCTTTGTTACATTTTCAATCTTGAATTTTCTTTGCATGCATCCATTTTGGATTTTTTCGTTCAGTCTCATGTACCGTTTATTGTATGCATGAGTCATATATTTTATATGTATTTGCATATGTGACAACTACTGTGAAATGTTTATTAGCAATGCATTTTTAATTGTAGTAAATATTTGTAATGCTATTTTGTCTTAATAGTATGTGTGTTACAATTAAATGCTCAGTAAAATTGTAGTCACAATAATATTAATAATCATGATAATAATCATTATAATGATAATAATAACAATAATAGAAATAATAATAATAATAATAATCCATAATTCCATGTAGTTTGCATGCTTGAAGCGCACAATCATAATAGCATTTATTAAGCTATTTAACAGATTGGGTCACGAAAAATAAAATTCTATGCTGAGAGTTCAGACATTTTCACCAATGTCATGTGTACCTATTCACATTTTGTGGGCCACAACAAAAATGACCCATTATGTTTTTGGACATATTGAAACCAGATTTGGCAATGCATAACAACTATCAATGAAAAAATAAATATGAATCAAATAGACTGTTTATCTGTCCTTAAATAATGTTAGTGAAGTAGGATTTATTCTATAATTTCTTTTTATTTAATTAATAGAACTTGAAATGAGAAAGGCATTGTTCCATCCGAGCCAAATATTTTAATGGTTTTATATCTGTGAAATCTGTCACCAAAATTGTAATTGTTAAGTATAATTGTTTGTCTGTTCCCATAACATTTATTGTAATAATGATTGTATACTCTTATCTTGCTGTATGATAGAACCATATATGATCTGTGTTGGCATTGTCTTTCAAAGAGGCATTCTCATTTCTAAAGCCCATATGTTCCATGAATAATGCAACATAAAATATGCAATCTATAATATTTGCTGCCTACTTAAAAGTGCATTTTGCTTACCTTAACTTTGCTTTCTGAAGTAGCCAGTCAACCAGTCAGATTGCTTTCTGAAGTAGCCAGTCAACCAATCAGATTGCTTTCTTAAGTAGCCAGTCAACCAATCAGATTGCTTTCTAAGCTTTATTAATGCAACCAGTCTGAAAGCTCAAAACTTTGTATGTAAAATCAGTGAATATTTGATACCAGGGTCAGTGGAGCGATGTATTTGGGAAATACAAAGAGGCTAAAGGAGCACAACAAACAAAATACAAATGTATATATCTAGAATATTTTTGTATCTGTATATATGTTGTAAATGGCATGTTCTTGATTGAATATTTAGTAAGATGCAGTTAGATCTCATCATGTCTTTCAAAGGCTCATTTTCTTATTTCAAGATATGAGGAAAATAACATGTACACAAAATAACAGTATTACCTTGAGAGAACACGTACAAGTAAATAGAGCTGCTTTTTGAGAAGACTGTCTGGAAATCATAGGATAACATTATTTTGATCAAATTATACATGGGCTACCAGAAACATCTATTTTGTATTACATGTATCTTATGATCCAAAGAATAATTTAAATGAATGAATGAATGAGTTGATGCTTTACATCGCTGCGGGAATATTTCACCCATATGCGACAAGTAGTTTTATTTTACAATATAATTACTAATTAGACATGCAAGAAAATAAAACAAGCATGAAAAACCCTACCAAAATGTTAAGAGTAATAATTTAAGTGGAGATGTAGAACATTGACAAATTGATAATAATCTAAAACACAACTGGAATTGATTTTAAATTCTACTTTATATAATCACTTTACATTTGTTATTCTTTTCAAATATACTTTTTTTTAAATATATTTAATTTTACTTTACTACTTGCATGTCTAACAATACATGACATTATTTTTTTGGCTAATATTTAGTGTATTAAAATGCCCCAATTTAACTATGATCTTAGCCTTCAGTAATTTATCCGTTTTAGAAATAATATGGTAATCGCAGTATGCAAGCTTGACCAACAAATACTCCTATTATTGTGATATGAAGACTGCATTATATATCCTGAATTACAAAGACTGTCTGTGTCATGAAATCTCACTGTCCTGTGATATTCTGAACCCAGGAGAGAATATATTTTGAGGTGCCTTTTTCTAATGCATTCAGCATGTGTAACAAGCAATACAAAACTAATGTGAAATGAGTGTTACGACCTATATGGCATTATGTATTTAAGTTTGTATATAATTTTAATTGTTGTCTTGAAATTTGTTATGACTATACGTGTACACATGGTACAGCTCGTTTAATAATGATGACCTTATTTCTTTAGTGGTCTGCGAATGCAAATTATGTAGCATTGCCAGTAACAATTGTGAAATACATTAACATTGTCAACCAGTATGTATTACTGGTATACTAGTATACACTGGTATAGTAGTACACTAGTATACTAGTATGTTCATTTGCTCAAAATTCGTAAATTAACACCAATAAAAATAAGCCTAATTGAGCATTGAAGACTGGAAGGTTTTGTACATGTTAATGGTAAGTTCTCAGAGATCTGGACATGAATGGTTGTACTGATTCTGCATGAATGTAAGAGATTCCTATTTTCTACAATGTATAGCCGACTCGCCTGTGCACAAATAAATGCAATTTGACAATATACGTTTGTTTGTTGTGGTACTTCATTAATTTTGAATATTTACAGCGTGGGATTCTAAAACTATTCCAATGAAGCAAGAGGTAGGACTAAAAACTAATCGATTTAATAACGTATGGATGATTCTTGTTCACATAATTTCCCAAAGAACATTTCAGTAATTCTACTTGATATTTGTGCTGAAACAATGTGTATATAGATGGAATATCTGCTCTAACATTAACCAATGGCATCGGTGAACATGAATATGTATCCTAGTATTTGATTGGTGGTCCAATAGGTGGGTCAAAGTGTCACAATAGGTCGAAGTTATACAATAGAGATATTTGAATCAAATATTTCCCTCTCGCTCTCACACACACTCTCACTCACATTCACATACACACGCACACACACGCGCATGTACACACACACACACACACACACACACAATTCGAGCTGCAGAACCATCGTATCAACAACCAGCAGTCCAACTTTAAACTTCTCGGAGATCTCGTGCAGTCGACGAAACTTTGCACCAAGCACACGTCCTTGAAATGCAGTTACTAGCAACACATGAACAAAGAACAAGGTCTTCTTGAGGTTTGTACAAGTTTATCAGTGGTGAAACAATACAATCGACAGACAGGAAGATCATATTGACTGCAGAGTACATCGACACAATTGCTGTGAGGGTGGAGTTAAAGTAATAACGTACAAAAATCATAGCCCAGCAAATGGAAAATATTTACCATAAATAATCTTTGAAATCTAAATGTAAATCGAAGCAAATATTATAATGCTAAAAGCTTCTCTGGATTTACCTACAACTCCAATTGCTTATTTAAAAAGTCTAAAATGGATGTTTTTCTATAATGTTTATAGCCTTGAAGGTCTGGTTAGAATAATGCAATTTTTAGTAAGCGCTGAAAAAGAATTATTGTCATTTGATATTTTGATAGTACAAATTGTTCATTGAATCCTATTGATACTCTATATTTAGTATTATCACATAACATATGAGTTTTGGAGTGCAATAAACCCATGCTATAAATATAATATGTTCATTAGTGCAATAACACAATAGATTTTAATAATTGTATTCATTCGTGATATCAAAGTTAAAAGATTTCTTCAATGAATTATGCAAACATATTTATTAATATTTACTTGGAACTATATTTTGTCCGCATGCTTTAACCCAGTTCCCAAGACATTTTCCTATATTTAGTGTTTGTGACTGAAAATCGATATATTAAAATAGTTTCTACAGTTTCGGCAGAACCTCGCATAATATAATTTTGCCAACTCATTGAATAAATTCAGTATTATATGACCACTCATGTTAGATCCTCTATTTTATTTTCAGGTTATTTATTTATCTGATGATATCCATACACTGACAGTGATACAGGATGCCATGGGTCTCTTATTTATTAATATCATAGCTTTCCATAATTTCATAAATAAATGGTAGAGAATATCCTCTGCACAATTTAAAATAAATAATAAATGATAAATACTCTTAGTAATATTAAGAATCAGTTAATCAGTTTGCTGCCACAATACGGACATATACCATTTTATCAATCAGTCCAATCTGGCCAAATTTGTTGCTCAATATTTATGATGCTGGAATAAGCGTACCTCAAGATATTTTCTGGTTCAAGGAAATAGAATGTATGCAAATATGTCAACATTTTGACAGATATTTGTGACATGTATGAATATATTTGATATGATACAATGTTTTAAGCATATATGCCATTTGATATTTATGTCCTTTGATTTGGTTTGGTCCACGATATATTATATGAGTATGCGAGTAATACACAACATGGAATTCTACCCACGTTCACAAAATGTGGATAAATGCTGCCAAAAGACAAAATTCATGAACCTGTGTATGAAGACATCACATAGATTGCAAGTTTACAGGGAGACTGCAAGAGAAACTTGCAAAGTGAAGATGTCACAAAAGTGCTGAATGAATGATAAATGTCATATAATGTCCCATAAAGTTAATAATTACTAATTATTAATTTATGTTATTAATTTAACAGCATTATCTCTCTCCCTGCTGGATTAGACACAGGCAGTGTTCTTCAGGGCATCTCCAGTTGCCTCCAGCATGCAGAGGGTTAAGTGGAACATTTTAGACAGCAGAGTAAAATGGACACTATTTTAACTTATGGTTCCAAAATAGAAACACTTCCATAATTTAGTTTTTTTGTTATTCAGTAAAATTCTCAGAATCTCTATTTCAATTTAGTTTATGTTCTAAGTTTCAGGTGGGAAGGAAAATACAATCCAATATTTGTAATAATAAATATTAGCTGTATAATAAGAAATGCACATTTAATGCTTTCATAAACAAACAAACACAAATTTGGTCTAATTCAATCTGGGCTAACTTAAATTTAAATTGACACCTTCCCTTTAGCAAAACTAACAAATATGATAAGTTTTATAACATCCAATAAATGAAAGCTTTGTGGTTATTGAAAAAAAATATTTGTTTGTTTTATGTGGTAATAAATCTCATCTGATTTGGCCCATTATCAATTACAACCCTCGTCATAGCATAATTGACAAAATAATGAGTTTAATAATTAATATTTGATTTATTAAGTAGAAAACCGAATGACCGAGATGTTGGTCACTTCTGGCAAGGAAGCTGGACACAGTCTACGCCTGGACGAGCGAGTAACATCGGACCTATTGCAGTACAATCATATAAGCACTAAGACTGTCACATCATAAAACATTACTTCATTTGAAAAAACACACAAACATTAACAAGTAAAATCACTGTAAACCGAATCAGCACCTTTGAGCAATAAAAAATAAAAGCAAACTCAATATTGAATAACATAACCTAAAACGTCAAAATATATTTCAATATGAAAAAGGTTCCATCTCGAATGAGCATAAATTATTTGTGAAGTTTCAACTTCATGAATTTACATTTGAGCATAAATTGTTTCCTAAAAAACTTCATTATAGTTGAATGAATTCTGTATTATCGTTACGTATGTCTACGGTACTAAAACTACCTATAGGTCTTAACAACTTATATAACGGCTCAACCATCTCAGAAAGACAGATTTTCATTTCACTTTGGTATTTTATATGATTTGCATTCATTGCCACAACCACTTCACCTCAACATATTTACTGTATATTATTTTACTTGTTAGCGTGATAAACTGGCCATGAAATGAATGAAATGGTTGATCATTAATGGTTAAACTGTTAATAAAATTAATTCATTGAGCTCCAGTTGTGTCTACAATAGATCAGACGGAATGATAACGACATAAACCTGTAGGACAGTCGACCCCCGTTTATCTGGCCCCCGTTTATCTGGCCCCCGTTCCACAGAACAATCCCGGCGCTACGAGAGTTGTAAGTCCTTAGCAACTTCGTGCTAACTTCCAGGAGTTACGACTCTCATAGCAACGGACAGAACGTGATTGCAATTCATTGATGGTAACTGCATTTTTAATCCAATCTAAAACTGACACTGATAATGTGTATTTGCATTTCCTTGATGTTACCTCAATCTTTATTCCATCCAACATGACTGACACTAATTATTTTAGCTTTTAGAACGTGCGATAAACTGTCCCTCTATCGGCCATATCTGGTTTGGACCCTTCGTAACTTGCTAAACAAAGTCTACTAGATATAAGCTGATGCTTTCTTATGACATGAACTGTCACAAAATTGATCGTTTGGATATCTGAAGATAAATTGTACTTATTTTGTCTGTCTGAATCCCGGAAATGTACAACCGTAAACGGAAACTGAAGATTTTGGTTCCCAGTAAAAACTGTGGATAGCGAGGGAAGTGGCTATTTGAAGTCTGAATATACAGGGGTCGACTGTACCAGATACAAGGACTATAGTCTGATGGCATCTGTACACATCCATTGACCTGGGATAATAATGTGGCTCTTTGAGCATGACTTAAGGAGCCATTATTATTATTATTATTATTATTATTATTATCTGTTGGTAGAACGGTTACTACTGATGCAAGTCTGCACAGGGAATTCTTTGTGTCAGTATATTATGCTTCCCATTCTCTTCATGTCCATAGGATGAAGTATTGCATGATTTACATTTACATTTGGTGACCATTGTCAGCACAATGTACCAGACTAAACAACATTTGTTTACAAAATGGAACAATATTATCCATAGTTGCAATTTCCTCCAATACTAGACAATGATATGTAGCTTCAATGCTTATTCTAGTTATAATATGATTACACTGGTAATATGTATTACTACGAATAATCTTGTTATCATGTTAAATTGGTAATATCTACAAAGCTCACCCTAATACTGGTGTCATATTTACAAACATACGATGTAATTCCCATTATAATAAATATTTATATCAATATCGATAAATATATAAATAATGGGAATTGTGTCATATCTATGCTAATGGATTTCTCATCACCAAACTTAGGCCATAGTTATTTTATTCCCTGGTTTATGGATCAGCTGACCCGACTTTTTTAACTTTGGAAAATGAAAATAATAATTTTTATAATATTCTGCCAAAAGTATACTAGCTTTTAGAAAATTCTATTAATAAATGGTGACTGAAGAAGGCGTATAAACCATGAATAAAGACGGGTAGGCAATGGTTGACACAAAGTCGAAGCTATCTTTAACTCCTTACTGGTAAATATGTATAACAAAAGTCTAATGTATAACAATTACTACTATTGACAAGCAGTACTTTGAAAAAATAATTGTGCATTCAAATCTGTACAGTTCAGGGGTGCGTTCAGTGGACAATACATATGCATATGTATTCTACGTATTAATACGCGAGCCGTTCAGTGAGCAATATGTAAGCATATGTATGCATACATTTCAATACGGGTTTGGACTGCGTAGCGTTTTGTATGAAAACCCAAAGCATGAAGCGAATGGACTGGATGCATGCGCAAACCGATTTCCTGCTATTTTCGTACTAACCCATACTAAATGTAGAGAAAAGTATTGTATTGTAGTGTATTGTATGTATTCTCCATTGAACGCACCCCAGGTCTACTTTTGTTTATAACAATTATTGACAATCATATTTATCAATAATATGTATTTTCAGTCAACAAACCATTCATAATCTCCAATTATTATTATTTTTATATTGGACCTGTATGACTGGCCAAAATAACAAATTAGATTTATCTATATTTTTGACTGCCCAAGCCAAAATTATTATAGAAAAATCTGTAAACCAGGGAATCAAATAACTATGGCCTTATCATGAAAGCTATTGAGATAAAATGTCTATCAATAAAATAAACTTTAGTCAGGTATATTCTGAATATGATCTGAGCAATAAAAAAACTATTTCTCTGTGATTGCATCACAACATAACAAAATACATTTCATGCCATTGAACAAGGCTATGGGGTAAAACCTGAAAGTAAAATTACTACATTGCAATACTGTAATATCTCGTAGATATAATCGTTAAGTACATACTCAGACTATATGGCGCTATTGACCTCAACAATTACCCATAACCCACCTGCGAAGGTGAACATAAAGCAACAACTTGATAAAATTAAAGGATGAACTTGATTTGGAATAGTTCATCAGCATACGGAAAACACAGTATTTTTGTTTGACAATAAAATCCAATGAATGTCCATGGCTAACTTAAATTCTAGCGTACTCTTTGGAGGTCTAAGCTTGCTAAGATTGTTACATTCCAACTCATTACGTTCTTCTCAGACAAAGAACATTGTGGAACTGTTGCTTCTACTGGAAGAAGCTGAGCTTGTTTTGACCGACAAATGAACAGCAAGTCTCGATACAGCCATATCAACATTTTATCAAACACTCCAGCATAACATATTGAAATTCTGAGTCTCATGTTCTCCATTTCACCAGGTTGACTCCCAATATCAATAACTAACTCCATCAGCTCTTCTCCTTCTCTTTGGATTTCTGAATCATCCTGTCCTTGACATCGTGAATGTCCTCGTACATGTGACCTCGAAGGACCCGATTTCTGACCTCGTTCCCTTTGCCGACCCCCGGGGCACTGGCGCTGGTCGGGCTGACCTCCTCGTACACGTGACGTCGTTCACGCTTGGATGGCTCTCTTGACTTGGCTTCATCCACGCTTTCGTAATTTGGGTCGTTCTCATCGATGTAGGTTATGCAGTCCTTCACGATTTGGTAATTGGGGTCGAGGGTCACACCGTTTGATGTGGCGCCTTCCACACTGCCGTTTACGATTGGGCGAGGCGTTGCCATGACAGGCGAGCTGGGGATTTCAGGGAGGCGCGTCCCACTAGGTGAGAAGCTGGAACGCTTGTCGACGGTCGCGTAGTCGTTGGGGCTGCCAGATATCCCAGAATCCTCTGGGCTGGCCAGATGGCGTCGGTCGTCTTGTTGTTTGGTCATCAGGTGGAGAGAATCAAGAGAAGGAGGAGCAGGGGCATCGGCAGTTGCATAGTTACCTGGAAATAATGCACATCTTATTTTATGATATTACTGTATATCCTGGGGTATAAGCCCATATTTGGGTATAAGCCCACCACCCTTTTTCCAAAGATAAGCAAAGTGGGCCTATTCTGTAGTATAAGCCCACTACATATTCTGCAAGTGTAGCCCCTACTCAACAAAATACATTAAGGGCAATCAGATATTTTGTGGAGAAGCGTTCTCCAAAATTTAGAAACTCTGCTTTAAGGAATCTGTAGTCATTTCTATTCTAATCTGTCTACACGTTCTTGAAGAGTGCCCAGCGCCTTTGTTAAAACATTGTTAAAACAATATAAAGCTACACATATGTTGAAATACACAACATGTAGACACAGGACCCTGTATGGTAAGTGGAAGCAGTATACCTCTAATGGTATGTATATGTAAGTACGCCATGGGTTTAATTCACAGTGATTCTCAAACAGGGGTCACTTGAGCATGTGACCTTTTGACAGACAGAAAAGGCTGATGTTGTGTCTACCTGGCCACAACCATGACAGCCAGAAACAGAATTGATGGACAGGTGTAACTGGCACCATGTTTCTGTAACAGAAACACACTCTTCAAACATTTGTGTTATTGCGCTAGTAGTTGATCAAACACTTTCTAATGAAAACCATTACACTGATTGTTATACAATAGGGTTCCCAATAGGGATGGATGGCACAGAGGTATTCTAGACTACATATATCATAAGTTGTCAACTGGTCTCGAAGGGGGATTGATCTACTGTCTAAAGGGTTTCTACTATGAGAAGCTCAAAATGAAACAAGAGCCTTATACCTAGTAAAACAACAGCCAGATTGTATGTTTAATGTTACAACAATGCTGCTAACCTGAAACGGGTGTAAATTTAAACTAAGCCAGTTGTAGGAATTAATCCTAGATAATCTCAGTGTTTTTTTCTCTACCATGCTGAAACCCTGCACCCATCCACGCACTAGCCGGGCATGATAATGCTTAATGTTTAATGTTACAACAATGCTGCTAACCTGAAACACTGTCTATTATAGCTGTCGGCCATTAATCTAGCAGTATTAGACCTGGGTTTATCGGTTCATGAACCTCTAGATTCACTAAGATTCCATAGACCTCATATATGTTCTCTGATCACTGCAAGAGTACTATGGATATGAGAGCATCATGAAGCAATACCCAGGCTTGGAGAACTGATATGTATGGGACTGAAACAAACAGTACCATAATTACCCTAATAATTCAAACCTTCTAATAGTTCGAACACCAATTAAAGGCTGAAAATATTTTTTTCCAACACCAAAATTATATGAACACAGATCATTTTAAATGTTTAGATTTATCTAATAATTTGAACAGCTACAAATTTAATTATGTTCTCCTGTTTGAATTATTAGAGTAATTACGGTAGCATAACCTCTGTGTATGAGGTACAGGTTGCTGTCACACATAAACGGGTGTCTACCAGCTTGAATTTCACCAGCTTCTGTATAGTATGAGACAAACGACACATAGCATACATGTAGGATATCTTAGAGTGCACATAGAGCCAGTGATCTACTACCGTAATTATCCTAATGATCTGAACAGGAGAAAATAATTAAATATGTTGCTGTTCGATTTATTAGAAAAATAAAAATAAATTAAGTAATCTGTGTGTTCATATAATTAGGGACAACCAATTTAAAGAACAAAATATGGTTGAAAATGAAATGCTAAATAAATTAAGGATTTTAAAAATGAATAATTTTTTTTTTTAATTGGTTTGAACAAATAATATTGTGTTCGAATAATTACAAAACTATGATTTAAACAAAATTGGTCATGTTCATATTATTAGGGCAAAATATTATTTTGGCAATTAATTAAGGTGTTCGAATTATAAGATGGTTTGAATTTTTAGAGTAATAACAGTACCTTGTCTGTATTAGTTACCCTGTAGAGTATAGCTTTCAGGACAGTGTTCAGAAATAGTGGCCGATTACGATTGCATAACATTTTATTGGAAGGTTACTGCTTATTGACACATTTGTGTTTCATGTGATCATAGCTGTGCATCACTCCTATGTCAGGCCTTTATGTGTCACTCTCAAGTGTCACCCCTAAATGTCACCATCTGTGTCACCTTTATGTATGATGGTTGCAAGATACCCTGATGTGTCACCCTTGCCATGTCACCTTGTCATGCCACCTTGTCATGTCACCCACTGTCATGTCACCCACTGTCGTGTCACCTTGTCATGTCACCTTGTCATGTCACCCACTGTCATGTCACCTTGTCATGTCACCTTGTCATGTCACCCACTGTCATGTCACCCACTGTCATGTCACCTTGTCATGTCACCTTGTCATGTCACCTTGTCATGTCACCCACATACATGTAGTCACCTGAATATGTCATCGTGCTTATCCCAATATATATCTCACATTTATGCAGCACAAAGTCTTTAAATTGAGAACAATTTTGTCCTGACAATAATTACTTTATAGTCTGTGTCACACCTTGTACTGTGTCACACCTTGTACTGTGTCACACCTTGTACTCACCCAAATACTCCTATTCAAAATATCACCCTCGAGGAGATAAGCAAGTCTAGATTTACTAGAGATCAGAGGGTAAATAATTTCAGGGGCTCCTTTCATATAAATATAATACCAATCAATATAATGTATATTTAAACTATTTACTTTCACCCTCTGACATTATGGATAGGCTAATAACTTGAGACATAGTGTTTATTTTGTACTTGGGTTATGGATATTATTTTGTTCCCAAAACACAGTTGGTGGTCACACAATCTCTTTTATCAGTAGGCAGAAAAAACAATTGAATTCCAAAGAACTCTTTTCCTTTCCTTTTTTGCGTTTTTTTTAATGATAATTTTATGAGGAAGACAAAATGTCTTTATTGTGTGACAACAATACTGGGAGGAATCTGAACAAATTAATAAAAATGAAAACAAATCCCCATCTCATACAAGACCAGGCATGGTGCAGTATGCAGTGTTGAATGTAACCACATATACATTAATGTCTATCATAAGATTACTGTAGTAAACTGATGTAAAACGTGGACAAATAGCTGACAGGATGCAGTAAAATCAAGTTTATCGGCACATGTTCATTCAAAGTCTTTTAAATAATGTTTCTAAGTAATCTGGATATGGATCCTAAATCAAAGGATTCTCGGCTCCACATAATTTCTCTTCCCTGATGGACCGGATATGAATTGACCGTGGTGCTTTGATAAACACCCTGCAATAATCTGCAGAGTTGGCAATTTCGATGTCAGAATCAGAGATAGTTGTCGTGAATTAAATCACGCCTCCACCTCCATCTATCTGTAAAGTTTCCATCATTTCACTCTCTATCACTACGGAAAGCTTAGAGCTATTTAATGTCAGATATTAATGCCTGTATTGGACTACATCTTAGCTACAAAGGACATTCACATACATTTTTTAAGTTTTGATGGGTTTATTTTTATCTTTTTTTTTTAATACTAGTAATAATAGCTACTCTCATTGAATACATTAAATAACTAGTGGGACATGAGACACAAGTAGCTGGTCATATAAAGTATTTGTGTAGTCAAATCAAATGCTTATATTTTCAGGTAAAACTTCATTTGATAGTACAGAATGCATTTAAACCAAGAGTTATAGTATCACAAATGCTGTATCACCCAGTATCATGCTGTATCACCCTGTATAATGCTGTATCACCCTGCATAATGCTGTATCACCCTGCATAATGCTGTATCACCCTGTATAATGCTGTATCACCCTGTATAATGCTGTATCACCCTGGATAATACTGTATCACCCTGTATAATACTGTATCACTCTGTATAATGCTGTATCACCCTGTATAATACTGTATCACTCTGTATAATACTGTATCACTCTGTATAATGCTGTATCACCCTGGATAATACTGTATCACCCTGTATAATACTGTATCACTCTGGATAATGCTGTATAACCCTGTATAATGCTGTATCACCCTGTATAATTCTGTATCACTCTGGATAATTCTGTATCACACTGTATAATGCTGTATCACCCTGTATAATGCTGTATCACACTGGATAATACTGTATCACCCTGTATAATACTGTATCACTCTGTATAATGCTGTATCACCATGTATAATGCTGTATCACCCTGGATAATACTGTATCACCCTGTATAAT
>JAUTBT010060499.1:0-14804 GCA_032361225.1 Lepetodrilus schrolli | reverse complement strand
GCCCCCGGGGCGGGATTTGAACCTGGAACCTTTGTCTCCGAAGTCCAACTGTTCTACCACTGCGCTACCACCCGCCCTCCTTTATCAGATATCCAACCTCCTGTGATGACGGACTGTAGTGGCAACACGACGATGAATACTCCTGACCGTGAAGTGAAGTACTCTTGGTCGGTCCCATCTTTTGTAGATCCACACGGCAATGACGTCACGATGACGTCCAATTACGTCAACAACTTCTACAGCTTCCCCTGGGGCGACTTCTTCATACAGTACGTGATCACCAAACCTAGCAACGGCATGCAGACGGAATGCAAGTTCCAGCTTAAAATCAGACGTAGGTTTTGACAGGCTTACCAATGAAAAGTGACATCATGATCAGAAACGTTGATCCGAAGAGGATCATTTTACATGTTTGTTTTATTTACAACATTCACTTAAACAAACCTTTTTACCAATGAAAACTGACATCACTAACTGGAAAACACATTAATGATTACACTCTACATAGAAAATGAAAATGTAAATTCTGCATCATTCATGATCACCATAGCTCAGTTTAATAGAACACAGAATCTGCATCATGCTGGACATGTTGCAGATTGAATGTTCTATGAAACTGGTTTTTATAATGTATGAAGCTGGTCAATAATGACACATTTTTATTTCAGAATCTATATATGTATAGTGTTGTCATATGAAAGTTTTACGGTTTTTGATGTCAGCTTTCATTGGTATTTAAGCTTACGTAAATGAATGTTGTAAACTACTATCAGACATACACGTAAGAGCGTCATCTTCGCACAACAGACAATGTGCATACAACGATAATACTAGAGGCCTTTAATTTTCCAAAGTTTAACTTCGAACGCGATAATTCCAGAGTAAATGTCACGTAATTAGTATTTAATTAATTTATTAATGTAAATATTATTTCCTAATCTCTCTTCATCTCTCCTCGATGTAATAACCAGTCACGTTCATCTTGGATAAAATATGTTCACATACCCCTTTAGAGTGTCCTGGCTACGTAAAGCCCGACCACGTTATAGGGCTTACCTCCTACGGTGTTTATGTAGCTGCGTCATTTTATGCATTTGCACACGTATTACGGAATAAATAACAACAATTTAGCAGTTACTACAAATTTATATCATGCAAATACAAAAGGGCGTGTGTTTGAAACACGTGTGGTCACTAGGCCTTATATTAACGGAGGTGAAATTCACAATTTACAATTGATTTATCAGTCACTGGGCTTGAGGTAGGGGTGACATTTTCAACCGATCTATCAGTCATCGGGCCTAATCAGATTGCGTGAAAACTTAATTACGATTGAAGAAAATGTTTTATGTTTTCAGCTAATCCTTGTCCAGAGTTACCTTCCTTGGAGAATGGCTTTATCGCTTGCAACAAATGGCGATCTGATTATGGCCAATACTGTCTGAGTGGCTGTTTTGAAAACTATACTCTACCACGTGACATAGATGAGAACCAATGGTATGTTTGCGGGTCTAGTGGGACATGGTCCACTGAAACAGAAACAATGGAGTGTGAAGGTTAGCAGTGCAATAATGATATTATTATCTCTTTTCAAAATTAGTATTTGTTATTATATGTTTTAGGATGCTAGGCGTACTTAGCCATCGCCCATAGTTCTATGGTGCCAATAGTTAATAGGGCACAAAATAGAACTACGTAACCACGGCTATCCTTTTTTACTGATATCAAAGCAATGGATCGCTACTAAATTAAATTAAATGGCATTGTTATTCATGAACACTACTAATGGCGTTGTTATTTATGATCACTGCTAATGGCGTTGTCATTCATGATCACTACTAATAACGTTGTTATTCATGATCACTACAAATGGTGTTGTTATTCATGATAACTACTAATGACGTTATTATTCATGATCACTACTAATGGCGTTGTTATTTATGATCACTGCTAATGACGTTATCATTCATGATCACTACTAATAACGTTGTTATTCATGATCACTACAAATTGTGTTGTTATTCATGATAACTACTAATGTCATTGTTATTCATGATCACTACAAATGTCATTGTTATTCATGATCACTACTAATGCCATTATTATTCATGACAACTATTAATGGCATTCATTTATTGCATTTACCAGAACTCGCCGACAGTACTAGTGTTCACTCGTCCGGAGACATCCTCGGTAGGCCAAACTCGTGCTTGGACGTTTCTGAAGTTAAACTGAAATATATCAACCAACTCAAAAGATCTGATTTCAATTCCGTATGCACAAATCATCCGGAAATGTGCACCATGGAGAACGTGGAGGTCAAATGCTGAATAAAATATTACCATTCTCATAACAAATGATTAGTGTGCACTCATTTCACATTATGAACACACTGGGGAGTATACAACCCAAGCGTACCTTCTCTGTGAGCTTCTATATTTGCTCTGATTTCCTTCTTCCTCTGCGAGTCTGAAGTGCTTGTCGATAGATATGTCTCTAGTTCGTGGTTGCACTCCCGAATAAGCTGATAAATCTAGTTCTGTTGGTTACAAAAGATACAAATTTGTATAAAAAATAATATTAAATTCAGTTTTTCAATTATGATTGTTATTGTTGTTATAGGAGAATATTATTATTCTAGAAATTATCATTCACCACGTCATCCACCACATCCTACGGGGCGGGTGGTAGCGCAGTGGTAGAACGTTGGACTCTGGAGCCAAGGTTCCAGGTTCAAATCCCGCCCCGGGGTCCCGGCATCAATGTTCGCGAAATTTACCTTTCTGATGCGATATTGATAGGATGCTCTGTGGCAATGCAGTTATCATCCTTGGTCTTGTCAGTACCAGCCGATGCTCGCAGGTTTACTGCAACATTCAGGACTACGGATGTTGCAGGTTTCCCCCTGCCCTAAACTGATAAGCCGTGATGTAAGTGAAAGAATCTTGAAAACGGATCTAAACCCCAACACACACACACACACACACACACACACACACACACACACACACACACACACACACACACACAAAACACGTTCTACCAGAAGAGGTGCATATGTACCTCAGACCCCAGTTTCACAACGGCCTCGTAACTATTTAGGAGCTCCTAAACCAGCGCTAAACGTTGTCACCTCGTACCAAGTGTTTCACGACGACGTCACAAGTCTTATTCCTTCTTTAATCGGCATCTAACTTAGGAGGTGATAAACTGGGCCCTAAAGTTAGGAGCTCCTAAATTTAGGATGTCGTTGTGAAACGGGGGCCAGGGCGTTTATAGCATGTCGTCTGTTATATTCATGGCCCCCCGTTTCACAACAGCCTCCTAACTATTTAAGAGCTCCTAAACCAGTCCTAAACCAGTTGTCACCTTGTACCAAGTGTTTCAAGCCGACGTCACAAGTCTTATCCCTTCTTATAAGTAAATCGGCATCTAACTTAGGAGGTGATAAACTGGGTCATAACGTTAAGAGCTCCTAAATTTAGGATGTCGTTGTGAAACGGGGGCCATGTAAATAGGAAAGATTGATGACGCTATCATGTAATGAAAAATGGGCCGAAGTATTTTCTGTTTATATTACAAACGTATTTACCATTCAACGCCAATAAATTGGTGGCATGCCAAAACCTTTGTCAAACATTGGACAATATATGTATTGGTTTTCCAGGAATTTAATAAATACAACCCTGTCCACACAATGGTTCCTATTGGAGATAAGGATACCGTAGATTTACGCCATTTAGGGTATGACGGATCAGTTGCATTACTCATTACGGTTGAGCACACACGAATAATATGATTATGAAAAATATTGTAATTCCAAAGTGCCATTGTGTATGAGTTTCGGCTGATCCGTTTGTGAAACCTGAAACCTTCAGAAGAAGAACATTGTAAAAGCAAGCCAACAACTTCCAGTTTTTATTCTTTCCTTAGCTTAAACATTTATTCACCCAGGTTCCTGGGCATCTCATCTTATAATGTTTCTTTTAGGAAAATGGTTTGTATCATACGTTTTAATTCACCATTCTCATATACTTCAGTTTTAACCAAACCTTGGATGAAATATTCATCGTTGTGTATGGGTGAAAGATTACCGCTGCGGCGTTAAGCACCAATTTACTTACTCACTCCAGATAATTTTTAAATAGTGACAAACAAAATGCATGTTTGTTGGAAAAACAAACAACTGTGAGGTAGCTTTTTATTTTTATTTTTAGGTTTGATATATATTTATCTGTAATTGTTCCAAATATTGTAAATTTCCGAGATATTTTTTACAGTACATTTTGAGCAGGAAACTCATCGAGGAATTGAACATTATTCTATGTATAATATCCTTTTCTTTTCTTTTTTTTTCTTTTTTTTGGGGGGGGGGGTGAAATGGGGAGAGAGAATAATTTTTATGATATTTTTAACCAAAATCCAGATAATTTTAAAATAGTGGCAAACAAAACGCCGTGAGGTATCTTTTTTTTTTTTTAGCTTTGATATATATTTATCTGGAATTGTTACAAATATTGTACATTTCTTTGTACACGATATTCTTTACAGTACATTTTGTACAATATGACTATATGATTCCGTGTCGGCCTGTTGCGCAATTGTCCTCAAAGAAAAGGCCATAATGTACCAAATATGAAATTTTGAGAAACGTTATGGATATTTAGTGATATTGATGACCGCACTACAGAATTAAGTCACAATGCTGTAGTGAACGTGAAAATTCTAACCTGTATGGTACAAATAGTACGACCACGACTTAAATGTCTTGTGTTCATTGAGGTGTCCTCATTCAGATGTAACATTCTTATGTGCCTGGTGACCATATGATATGTTTTATATCAGTGGATTTGTATTTGAATAACGAACAACATACTAAAAACTCTGTAATTTCTTTGTTATAGAAACTAGGGCAAACATCAGTAAATTAAAGTTCTCTGTAACGATTACATTTGTGCCTGAGTAATTTCACGTGCAAACATATTCTAGATGTATTTTAAAATATTGTAAATTTGTGACAGTTTCGCCGTGTTTCGATCTCGTCAAAGAAGTTCTGCGAAAGGCTATACACAATATTAATATTTTGAAAGAAACGGGGACAGTTTGGCCGTGTTTCGATGTCGCCAAGGAAGTTCTGCGAACGGTCATAAACAACATTAATGTTTTGAAAGAAACTTAGAGGCCTACACAGAAACAGGTATATGAATAGTTGTGGGCTCCTTTGTCAGAAAACTGTCATTCTACGTACTTGTTCTGTATGTACTACGTGGTCCCCTGCGCCAAACAAAAGGACGGAAATCAATTCCGTTTCGCACTCCTCACTAAATAGAAGACTGCTCTATGCGTTGGCACTATTTATATTTGAATGAAAGTTTCTACTTTCAATAGTTACGATTTCAAATTTATACATTTAGTCTGATTATCGTCCCGTATTAACCATAAGGGTGCACCTACGGCTAATGCAGGTTTGGAATGGCGTGCGCTGAGAACGCATGTTGAATATGGGTGCACGCATTTGCTATGTGTATGCACATATATGTGTAGTAATTTATGCGTGTTGCTATATATCTGGGGGAAACACACAGGTGAGATATTGATAGATATATATATAATTGCATTATGAATAACTATGTTAATTGTAGTTATTGGATGGGCGACATTAACAATACTCCTATATAAGCGACATTTCGTTTTTTATTCTCACTTCCTTTATTGTTTTGTATTGTTTTGTATTTGCTTTATTGGTATGTTTTGCCCTTGTTTACGTTTGTGTTGTTTTGTTTTTGATGTTGTTGGTTGTTGTTGTAGCTGTCGTCGTCGTCGTTGTGGTATCTAATAATAATAGTATGTTTATCACTTTCAGCAGCTATGTAGTATTCCCGTGGGACACGAATTCGAGGTATCGGTGGGATCGTGTAATAACGAGGACGGGCATGAAGTGAGCTTGGATGTATCTCCAGATAGGTCCATTTTAGAAGCAAAATGGTCATTTTGCACTGTGAGATGTCTTAGCAATTCTGAAGTTAGAGTACTGCCATGTGATAACGGGGAATGGGTTATTACGCCAATTGCCTGTAAAAAGTAAGGTTGGTTGTAAGAGCCGTTGTAACTATCCACCCGGCATCAATGTTCGCGAAAGTTACCTTTCTGACGCGATATTGATAGGATGCGATGTCTGTAGAGTGGCAATGCAGTTATCATCCTTGTCAGTACCAGCCTGTGCTTACGTGCAGTCATTAAAAACAATCGAATCGACGTGTTGATCATGCGGTGGAAATCGATTATATTCGATTGTTCTCATGCATCGATAATACAAGTTGTTCATACAAATCGCACTATGAGAAGGCACCTCTACCGCTGAGAGGTCGATCGATAGCGCAGATCCATCGATCACCCATGACACGCAGTCATCACAGAACTCAACAATTTCTTGCTGATCGCACTATGTGTAAAATGTCAATGAAATCCATCAGCAGTGTCATGACAAATTCGTGGACTATGTACTACTTCCTGCAGTACTGATTTTGTTTCATTCTTGTAGACTACATAGATGGAATGCATGGTCTTGCTAGACGGATAATTCGGAACAAAAGAGGATGGGGTATACGTAGAGTCATACGTAGAATCATTCCAAGACACAGACAAGCTCCTAGACCACCTCCGGGACCACCTCCGCGTAGGTGATTTCATTTGCAACTAATAAAATTTATGAACATTAAAATTCAGTTTCGGAATAATGCCTCTAGATAAAATAGTGCTGGTACGATTGTGCATTATATATCTCGTCCGAATAATAGCTCTACATAGCTAACGTTCTTTGTTCTTAATATATCCGACGTTAAATAAAGTTCCTTCTTCTTCTTCTGTGATTTTGATGATGATGATGACGATGATGATGATGATGATGATGATGATGGTGGTGGTGATAGTAGTGGTGAACTGTGACGACGACGATGATGATTATGATGACGACGACCATAATTATAATGATGATGATTATTAATATTACTATATAATGACGACGATGACTATGAAGATGAAGCCTGCGACAATATTAATGAAAACCATAATGCGGATAATATCTCGACAATACTTACTATCATGCCATATTATTTTTCATTTTAGATCGAACACCACCCAGAATCACATTTCAGTTGATATTGACATCGTCTATGGTATGTGGAACGCTATTTGTTAGTAAAAATAATACTTAGTAGATAGATAAACGAACACATGCCCGCCCGTGTTTGTACATTACTCGCTAATATATGCGCGCGCGCACAAACACACACACACACACACACACACACATACACACACACACACACACACACACACACACACATACACACACACACACACACATACATGCAGGCAGGCAGACAGACAGTTTTTTGGTACAAAGCTGCTACTACTACTACTACTACTACTACTACTATTACAACTACTGCTATTACAACTACTACTACTGCTATTGCTACTACTATTGCTACTACTATTACTACTACTACTACTACTACCACTACCACTACTACTACTACTACTATTACTATTACTACTACTATTACTACTACTATTACTACTACTACTACTACTACTACTACTACGTCTACTACTTCTACTACCACTACCACTACTACTACTATTACTACTACTACAACTACTAATATTACTACTACTACTATTACTACTACCACTACTACTACTATTACTATTATTACTACTACTACTAATAATAATAATAATAATAATATACATTTATTCATTCATCCAGTGAGTCTTCCATAACCACATTCACCACAAATATACGTTTGTTTAAAATTAACGTTAGGCTATGGTCATATGACGGAGATGGTCGACAATACCGTTACACATATATATATATATATACTGTACCTAACCATTGTATACATTTTTCTTCGTGGGCAACAGTATATATATATGGATCCATATTTGGATGATATTCCACGTTTGCCCGTGCATGCATGCCATCAGCGAATAATAATAATTATTATCCAATCTATGGTTCAAGATAACTCATGATATAAATATCATAGCTTGTACAGTAGTGCATAACACCTGGAACGATTTTCATTGGCTGATTACATGGCTTGCATCACAATTTTCCCACGCCTGTCATCGTGATAGATGGTTTCATTGGTTGGTACGGTCGGGGCGGTGGGGGGATGTATTCATCCGCCACTCCCTGTTTGACTTCCACATGAGAATACGTTTGAGTTGTATGAATTTCCGTTCAAAAGTTGTTGGATAAAGACATTAACACTCTCGCTAGTGTGTCATATTGATTTTACGATACAGTGATTCCAAAGTCAAGTGAGAGCGAGGAAAAGATTTACTTTGGAAACACTGTGTCATAAAATCAATATGACACACTAGCGAGTGTATTAATATCTATTTGTGGCATTATAATTCCAGATGTGCCCATTATCTTAACGTCCCTGCCCAGTGTCGCATGGTAGCGGACCCAAAGGACCCCATGTGTTGCCAGGTGCCCAGCTGTATCCCGACCCCAGGCGCTTTCCCCATCTCCGGCACGGGAGTCTCACCCACCCCGATCATCGTGACCAATGTCCCGGGGGTAGTGACCGGTGTAGCCCCCACCCCCACACCTGGCCACGGGAGTCAGACTCCGACACCCAGACGTACGTTTTTAAAGCTGTACTCTCTGCTTATTCTAGTCTAGAATGTTACTTAGACTTCTAGAGAAGAATACACACCTCAATAGACAAAAAATATATATTCATATGACCTCATTTAAAGGTCATCTATTGTTGTCGAACAATGGGCCATGTGTTCTTTTTATTCTCAAGGCCACGATAACCTAACAGATGCTTTTTTTCAAGGTCACATTCTCAAGGTCACATTCTCAAGGTGGTCTTTCCTTCCAGATTTCTAAAGCCGTGGTGTAGTGCAAATATTACGAGGGGCTGAAACTAGGTTGCTCTGCGCAGCACCTTATCACCTCTTCTCTTCCCCCCCCCTCCCCCCGTCACCCCCCGTTTTTACATAAGGAATGTATATTCTACTCCGGACACTCACGGTTTAAGTAAGAACAAAGCCGATATATGAAAACTCGTAGTATTTATTATAAATTATTATATAGATTAATACAATATGTAAGTCAACATGTCTAAGCCAGTATTACTCGCGACTATTATTTATTATGATTATTTCCCTTTTAACATTTTCTATTAAACATGTGTGTATATATTTCACTGGTCTTTATACAGGTGAGGCGAGTCTATATAACGTTCTAAATTAAATCCATGTTTAGAAATTTTACAAATAAATAAATAAATAAAATAATATATATATGCTTCGTCACATAGCATCTGAACGTCATATAGCATCTGAACGTCATTGAATAAGGATGTATTCTTGTGTATTCTGTGGAAAATAATACATCTAGTCATTCATTAACACGACACATCAAGAATAAGCATAATAATATTTCGCAAGAAAAGCAATAAAAACAACAGCAACAACAACAACAACAACAGCAACAACAACAACAGCAACAACAACAACAGCAACAACAACAGCAACAACACATAGATGACCTTGAAACGAAGTTATCGTGACCTTGAGAACACAATAACACCTGGCTCATTGTCACCTGACAACAATAGATGACCATTAAACGAGGTCATATGAATATATAATGTTTGTCTATTGAGGTGTGTATTCTTCTTTCTAGTATGTATGAGGATAGCATTGGATAGCCAATATCATGTCAATGAACAGATTCCTAAACCCAGATGTATACAGTGGTACATCTTTAATCACATGCTACCGTTTAATGAATAAGTCTAGATGTATAGCTAGTATAAATGTCAAAGAACCGCATTTCTAGTAGATCAACAACAGGTAAAATAATTAAGACTTAGGAACCCAAGCGTGAGCTTGAAGCTTTCACATTTTGATCTCATCCTACCGGGTAACCATTCCCTGTTGGTAGAATATCGACATTTTCGTACTATTATTTCGTAATATTGTTTTTGGGAAGTATTTCAACATATAGAGATTATTAACCTCGTGTCTTTAGATATCGTCTATATCCTGCACTTAGGGATACTCTTTGTATTAGACGAGCTTCAGAGAGATTATCCCTAAATGCAGTATATAGACGATATCTAAAGTCACGAGGTTAATAATCTCTTTATCATCTAATGTCAAGCTGAAATATTTCTCTATAAGAAGAAAACCTCAACGTGTGAATCGACATTTTAGAGTTACGCGTAGGAACACATACAGGTCAGTAAATTGTAAACCGCTTAACTCATTGATAAATACACCAAAGGAAAAGAAATTTTACATGTTTTCACATAATATATGGCGAAATTAGGAAAAACTTGTGGGAAAAAAACAGCAAAAACAGTTTAAATAATGTCCATATTCAACCTTCCATTAGATGATAAATACATTTATTAAAACAAGGTTTTTATCTGATTTAGACGCGTGTATCTACAACGGACGGGAATACCGTAAGGGAGAGAAATGGCAAGATGGCTGCCAGTATACATGTGAATGTATGGACGAGGACACTGGCCGATATGTCTGTCAGGAGAGGTAAGTGTGTCAGGAGAGGTATGTGTGTCAGGAGAGGTATGTGTGTCAGGAGAGGTATGTCTGTCAGGAGAGGTATGTGTGTCAAGAGAGGTAAGTGTGTCAGGCGAGGTATGTGTGTCAAGAGAGGTATATGTGTCAAGAGAGGTATGTGTGTCAGGAGAGGTATGTGTGTCAGGAGAGGAATGTCTGTCAAGAGAGGTATGTCTGTCAGGAGAGGTATGTGTGTCAGGAGAGGTATGTGTGTCAGGAGAGGTATGTCTGTCAAGAGAGGTATGTGTGTTAGGAGAGGTATGTGTGTCAGGATAGGTATCTGTGTCAGGAGAGGTGTGTCTGCCAAGAGAGGTATGAGTGTCAGGAGAGGTATGTGTGTCAGGAGAGGTATGTGTGTCAAGAGAGGTATGTCTGCCAGGAGAGGTATGTCTGTCAAGATAGGTATCTGTGTCAGGAGAGGTATGTCTGCCAAGAGAGGTATGTGTGTCAGGAGAGGTATGTGTGTCAGGAGAGGTATGTGTGTCAGGAGAGGTATGTGTGTCAAGAGAGGTATGTCTGTCAAGAGAAGTATGTCTGTCAGGAGAGGTATGTATGTCAAGAGATGTATGTCTGTCAGGAGAGGTATGTGTGTCAAGAGAGGTATGTGTGTCAGGAGAGGTATGTGTGTCGTATTGGAACGGTATTGCTTTGGTAACGTGGGCCATAGGTTGCTACAGTAATTACGTCGGTCATGTCTTGCTTTGGAAAAGTGATTCATACAGTGTATGTTGCTACGGTAATGACTTATAATGTATTCAGTTCATGATATGCATATGCAATGTCAAATATAGATAATGTAGTATTATGTAATAAAAGTCCATATTGAAATGGGGAAAAGCCCAATGCATACATTAAGGTTAACTTCAATTTCTTCCACATATACAAATGCATTGCTCTTACAGATATATTAGTATCCCTGCAAACACACAATGTTATATCACGTTATTACAACATTGTAATAACGTTATATAACGTTGTGTGTTTGCCGGGATGGTACCATTTGTACCACCAGGTGCTCCTCATATCCATTCGTGCCACCTCAATGCAAGCTACAGCGGGATCTTAATGACATCTGCTGCTACAAGCTGAGCTGTGACTTGACCCAGACGCCCGACCCCCTCAAAACGCCCGCCCCAACCCCCAACGGCAGCCCGACACCGGTGCCCAGTGGGGGAAGCGTGACCCCCACACCATCGCTCTTCATATCTCCGCCCCGTAAGTATACATGCAAGCGCCCCATGTATACCAGTAATATATGCATACCTTGCCAAGGTAGCACTATGCATTCCCGTACCATATCTTGCGACGGTAATGTACGTGCCACCATCCATTTTGTATTTATTCGTTGCACTTCTGATGGTAATAAGTCATCATAAAGATAACGGTAAACACTCGCAGTCTCTGAATATACTAGTAAATAGTCATTTCACATAGTATTTAAATTATACAACTGTTTCCTTTAAGTAATATGCAAAGTTCTGAAACGGTACCATACTGTTCATGTGTTTATAATAATATGCAAAATGATCATAAACAAACAAAACAAATAATATATATTAAAGATAAACCAAACAAAAACTAAATTATAACAAAAACAAAACAAACAAAACAATAGGTTTTTGAATGATCGGTTCCTCTAAAATCAGGAATACAGTTCTGCTATTCCTTGGCATCAGCTGTTCTGGTTCTGTGTTTTGTGCAGAGTTCTGTGTGTACAAGGGCGTGCCCTTCCAGCATGGACAGACGTGGACAGAAAGCTGTCAGAAGAAGTGCCGATGTGAGGACGCGTCAACTAACTACTACAATTGCTTCGACAGGTCAGTACCTATACTATAGATATTTGTATTTAGAAACCAATATATACAGTAGTTAAACAATGTTAATTCGCTGGATGCATAGAGAACAGAACACAATGACAATGAACGGGATGTTCTTAGATTATTGTGGGTGGATCTTGCGCATTATAACATATTATTATTTTTCTTATAATTATTATTATCATCATTATCATCATCATCGTCATCATCATTATATTATTATTGTTATTATTATTATTATAATAATCATTTATTGTTATTATTATTCCTAACAGGTGTCCTTCCTTCAACAACCCACCCCCTGGTTGCACTATGGTCATAGACCCTAGCGACCCCTGTTGCAAGGTACCAAACTGCTTTGTGGTACCCACTTTGGCCCCTGGGGTAACGCCAGGGATGGCCCCTAATGTCACTCCTTCACCCATTCCTCTTGCAGTCCCAGGAATCATCATAGGCCAACCCAAGACGGAACCGCTACAGAATATTGGTCAGCTATTTTATTTTGTTGTTGAAGGCAAACGTAGATCATGTCTTAGTACCAGAAATGGCTGTTACAGGCTATAGGCCAGGAGCTGAGTAGACCTACCATGCTTATGTTTATGTAACTATTGCTATGCTAACTTATTAAATGACATTTTATTCTAGTCAAATACCTATTGTGGAATGTTTCCAGCTATTGTAAAATGTTTCTAGCTATTGTGGAATGTTTCAGGTTATTGTAGAATGTTTTAAGCTATTGCGAAATGTTTTAGGCTATTGTGGAATGTTTCCAGCTATTGCCAAATGTATCCGGCTATTGTGGAATGTTTCAGGTTAATGTGGAATGTGTTAAGATATTGTGGAATGTTTCAGGCTATTGTCTGTACAAGGGAGTGAAGCACACCACTGGTCAGACGTGGCAGGACGGCTGCGACTTGAACTGCGAGTGTTTGGATGACCACTCCGGCAAATACAAGTGCACCGAGAGGTCAGTTCTACAGCTGTTTCCTAATGTATACCATTACCTATATCTAGGTGAGTGTGTTTACGTGTCAGAAATATGGGGCCATAACATTAGTCAGTCTATTTTCGATTGTGTTACGCTGTTGTCAAAGGACTGAAGGCTTTCCCCAAATGTTTCAAGACACTATTCCGTGGTTCTGTAACTGTGACTTCATTAGATTCATCTGACTTCATTAGATTCATCTGACTTCATTAGCTTCATCTGACTTCATTAGATTCATGCTCTGAAACGCATGACAGTTGCATTCTTAACATCGTTATGTTGGTAAATGAATACGTGTTTCAAGGGATGCATTGGATTAGTAATCCGCGACTTGTTTCCGTAGACATAATTATTTTGTTCTCAGTGAAAATCATTGGACACAAATGATGCTAACTTATAGTAGAACCCGCTCCTGAGTAAAACCATGACTTATTGTTTACAGGTGCCCCAAATATGTGAACATCCCCAGCTACTGTTACATGGTAAAGGACCCCAAGGACACATGCTGTAACACGCCCGTCTGCCCCGGGGTCAACCCTCCCCGTCCAACCGGCGACCCCACGACTCCCGGGCCTAGCGGAACAACCACTCCAAGACAGACACAAGGACCGTCACATCCAAGTAAGACACCAGCAGACCGAAACATTACGAGAATTTTGAGTACGCTTTCATGCTCAAACTCAAATTTTATATGGGGGTTTGTGCACACAACTTTGAGTTGAGCATGAAATTGTACTCAAAGACAAAGGTCTCGGGGCCGGAGTATCGCAAATGGCCTCTTAGTAGATAAGAGAGCTTCGTGGAACGATACCCAGGTCGCCATGTTTAAGAGATCGCTATGAGAGCGCGTAGTAGATAAGAGAGCTAGGGGAAACGATACCAAGCCGATTAAACATTGTGCATAGACTCCCTAAATCCTCAATTCACGGTTATGTTAATGTGCACGATGCTCTCGTATTCAGAAAGACAGACATAGATAGATAGACATATAGATAGATAAATAGATAGACAGATAGACAGACAGACAGATAGATAGATAAACATAGACAGACAGAAAGATAGATAGATAAATAGAGAGACATAGAGAAAGACATATAGACAGACAGACAGACAGACAGACAAACATATAGATATATAGAAGATATATCTATATATAGATAGACAGAGAGACATGTAGAGGGACGGATGGACAGGCAGACATACAGATATATGCTCTCGTATTGAGAAAGACAGACATAGATAGATCGGCTGACAGACAGATATATAGATAGACAGATAGACATACGGGGCGGGTGGTAGCGCAGAGGTAGAACAGTTGGACTTCGGAGCCAAAGGTTCCAGGTTCAAATCCCACCCCGGGGGCCCGGCATCAATGTTCGCGA
>JAUTBT010060488.1:0-14806 GCA_032361225.1 Lepetodrilus schrolli | reverse complement strand
CGGGATGTGAGGGTTATTATGCGAGCAGCTGTATTTTGAAGTTTCTGAAGTTTCTGAAGTTGAGTAGTGTTTAAGCCGATGTGTTCATGTAGGTCTATGATAGGAATTGTAAACTCTGCGCGGTCGGAAAACATGCTTAACCCTTTAAGCATCAGCTGATGTTTGTGATAGGGGTCCAGTATCTAATCGATCAAGATTGTTATTTATTCATTTCCAAAGTAGAAATTGTATTTTGTGAAAACATTTATGCAATCTGAGAGAGAGAAAAATATATATATTGGATAGTTGTCACTACAGTGTATTTTTTTTATCAAGGTTTCAACTATTAATGCAAGAAAGAGTGTTTTCAAATGTAAATACAAACCATGAATTTTGATTTCTTTGTCTGTTATGGACTTTAATATTCAAATCTGATTTAGACAGCCAATAACAGATCAGCATATATTATTTTACATGATAACTCTCCTCTGAGATTCGGTGAGAATAGTTTTCTCAGTCGTGTCTGATCAAGGCTAACAATATATTCTGGTCTATTTATAGCTTGTTTGTGAGCACTTGTATTGTAACCTTAGAAAGCAGACGACAACAAACATAGTCATTATTTCTCCATACAACTACAAGTTTAGAGAAAGTGTCCCTGTAAATACAAAACCATGTTATTTTTCTCATGCATGCGGAAAGTGGGTTGATGTGGTACATTATTATTTGAAAGCTTAGAAGGCTGTAAACACATTGAGTTGTTCCCCTTTGGCATTTCCATTAAATTATTATTATCTTTTTTGCTAGATTAGTTTTTTTTATGAATATCAGTTGGTCCCAATATTCTTTCTGTTATTGTTGTATGTCATAATGCATCATCACGATATGACGACATCTGTCT
This sequence comes from Lepetodrilus schrolli, assembly GCA_032361225.1. Classification (NCBI taxonomy): domain Eukaryota; kingdom Metazoa; phylum Mollusca; class Gastropoda; order Lepetellida; family Lepetodrilidae; genus Lepetodrilus; species Lepetodrilus schrolli. The sequence continues at coordinate 13,926 of JAUTBT010060488.1, read as the reverse complement.
GTGAGTCTTGTCAACTTGGTCATGCTAAGATACACATTGATATCGCGGTGAAGCAAATCATGATGAAGTAATGTATTGTTTTCCAATGTTTTACAACCTTTTACAGCGCTTTTTATCGATCAAAGTGCATTCATGCTGTTGTTGAAATGCTCACATAATAGACACATTTACTTAGTTGTGTCCATAGTGGAATCAATAATGCTGAAGTCAAGTTTTATTGGTCATGTTGCCAAAAAAAGCTTTTGAAACTGATTTCCATTATTTTGTTTGTATTCATTTCAATTTTTATTTAAGAACATCTAAATGTTTGAAGTGTAGAGTGCAGGTTTTTGATAAGAATAAAATACAAATGGAGTGATCTTTTGAAGAGCATCACTACTTGATAATCAAGAATAATGGTCACTTTTGACAATTGTCCAATGATCTTGGTTGTTGTATGGATATGGGTTCTGCTCATTTTGAGAATTGTGGATATGTGTTTTAAATGCTTATCAAACAGCAAGAAGAAACTGAAGCCGCAAGGGCATGCGTTATGATCTGACAAGTATTATTATTGGATTTAAATATTCCAAGTGGATATGGATATTGGTTCTGCTCGTCTTGAGAATTATGATTGTTTGAGAAACTTGATTGTTTGAGAAACTTGATTGTTCGAGAAACATGATTGTCCGAGAAACATGATTTCCGAGAAACATGATTTCCGAGAAACATGATTATCTAATGTTTTATCATCAAATCTAATCAGGTGCTAGAAAAATAGCACTTAATAATAGTAATTCACTGATATATCTAATACCGTGGGAGACAAAAGCCTCTTATTAGTCACAGTTAGCTCCCTTGGTTCATGAGCACATCTTTTCAAACAAAGAAGAGTATCATTAAACCTATCAACTCTCTTCTGTAAATGGAACCCTCAGGTTTATTATATTACCTATTTTAAAATGTTTATCAAACAGCAAGAAGAGATTGAAGCCGCAAGGGCATGTGTTATGACCTGACAAGCATCATTATTGGATTTAAATATTCCAAGTAAAATATATTATTATAAAGTGGCGTTTCTACAATTCATTTCAATACTTGATTATGGTTATAGAAAATGCTGTGAATGTCATTCTAGTATTACTGTAATTTTATCAAGTTTGTATTAATGATAGCTATTGCCATGTAACTGGTAGAGATTTATTTGGTGGTAGCAAGTCGATTGTCAGGATATGATGCATGGCTTCACTCTTTCATTCATCATCTGCAGAAATACTTAAGCCTGCTGTTATTACGTCCGATACTCTAGTCAGGCCCGGGCCTGCTGTCTGATACTCTAGTCAGACCCGGGCAACAGGTGTCGGTTGTCATCAGCTAGAACCAGGGTTGATGGCAATAATCTCTGAGCTGATATGAACCAGATGGCTGAAATGACAACTTGACCGCAATAAAATTCCCCCGAAGCTGCTGCGGTGCTTTAGAAGCAAAGAAAATGGTTCCGAAGGCTCGTGAGATTGCTCATGTCAGTTCCTGAAGACAATCGTCAAATCGAAGCTCGCCCTTGGTGTTGTGTTACTTCCACTGGAATTAGTCCAAATTATGTCGTTAAAAAGGTCAATCCCCTTGTTTAGATTTCCAGCGAGGAGGCAAGTTAGGTTTAGATTTCCACTGAGGAGGAACGCCTGGTTTAGATTTTCCTCTGATGAGGCACACGAGGTTTAGATGAGTGATGACGATCGTGCAAAACGTGAGATGAGGGAATCCTCTCTGCCGTCTGTGCGTTCATGTCGATGAGGAAATCCCGTGACAAACGTCATTTGAGGACTGTCTGGCATGCAGTCAGGTTCATGTTGGGGATACTGACTGACCGACTGGACAACTACTGGACAGCAATGTCTAGGTATTTGGCCATTAGATTACGGTTTTCATCCGAGGCTTGGGTATGGGCCCTCATCATTTACATGCTCTCAGAGGAGGTCACATCGATGCTTGATTCAGTACATGCTACGGTGTATCCTGGCAATGTGTGGCTGCTTCCTAAAGGTTTATCCAGAGAACGTCTAAACTGGCAATTTCACTTTGCTGCACCATCAATCTTAAGCAACATATAGATCTGTAGACTGATGCCAGCTCTCGGTGACTTGTAGATCTATCCTGCCATAGCAATTTTCTCCTTTTTTTGTGTGAACCCAAACTGAGTTATCCAGGGGTTGATATTTGGACTATAAAATTATGTTTTTTTTAAAAATAATATTAAAAATAATAAATTGTCAAACTTTGGCAGGCATTTATTATTATATCGTTCATGTTCCTAGCTGCCATCCACTCCGGAATTCCGTCATGTCAGTCACTGTGACGCCCACCCACTGCCTTTTTCATCTTTACTCGCGCCCATAGCAATTGTTTGAAATTTGTTATGTGTTCAGTATTGATATAAATTGTGTGGCTGTCTCCCTTCCAGGATTTTGAAAGAGGAGATGGTACACCACAAAAGTAGAAGCTGGGTGTGGTGTGCAAGGCTTAACATCAAAAGATATTTTTTTTAAATGATTTGATTATTAAAAAGTATTTGCGCCAACTGGGAGTTTACAACCCATTAGTAGTGTTTCTTGCTAAGCGTACTCCCTCTGTGACGTAAAACAATAATTCACTCGCTGCTAAGCGTAAATCATGTAATATAAGTATGCCCATAACATAAGTCTTTTACAGAAACTAAAAGCATAATTTAACTGCTTTTCTTGACCCTGTCCCTGATGGATTAAATTAGCGTGACGTTACAATTTATTTAGCAGGCGTGATGAATAAAATCAGCTGGAATTACGTCTTCACACTGGGGGCGTAATGTTCAAGACCGATATGCTCTGCGAATATTGAGGACATTTGATTCATCGATAACACATTAGCTTATGATTACCAGTATGTACTCAGAATTTTCAGATATTGCTCATATGAAGCAAACATTGTTTCCGTTGTTAATATCACATGCTCGGGTATAAATGTATGAAATAATTTTGCGTATAACTTTCAAACAATGCAAAAACAATGTTTGTGATCGATAGTAACATGTTCCAGAATTGATGTATTAATTTGTATTTTCTAAATATCCATACTACAAATATTAAAATATTTTAATATTATTACAGCTAATGAGAATGAGTACCTATTCACTGTCTTTGATTCGTGTTCTGATATTATGTCAATGAAACATAAACAGATTATATAAAATACCATGGTATTCATGAATTGTCACCATTAAAAACATCTATATATCAAAGTTTATAGAGTTCAGAAATATGGGGAGCCCATATTTAATAAATACATCAACTGTTTATCACACTGGATGTTTACATACACTCAGGCTGTTGATTTTACCTAGTTCTAGACAATGACGTAATATTCGCAGACGAATGCTCTGTACAGAGCTCATTCGTGGAAATGAATCCCCGTTCTGTTGTTTTGCGCGATTTCTAATTGCATATGAAAGTAAATTAGATCTCTGTTGTGTATCTAGCTGTCTGTCTCGAGTCTACGTGTGTTGATGTTCGAGACTCATTCATGACATTTGAAACATGAAATACAACTTGTTTTAGGTGTTTACATGCTAAATCCATACATTCCAACATAATTATATATTCAATCAAGGTTTTCGTTTTTTGTTTTTACAAAATAATAAAATAATATTATTATTATAATAAAATTAAATTCTGCCGTCTCGACTGAAAAAGTTATAACTGTAAGCAAACTAAACCTTATACATAAATTTTTATTACATATATTATTAGGCAAACATCTATCGACCAGTGCATTTGTATTGTAATCTGTGTCCATTGTCTACTATTTTGAGAGAATATTCAATGAGTTCTTCTTTGTACGTGATTGGGCAGCCGCATATGCCTTCAGCAGTCAACACCAAGGACACAAATGGCAACCTCTTATGCCTGCAGCAGGGAGAGCATTAAACACCTACTTGCACAAATAATTATCCAAATAAAAAATCTTTTTACCAAATACAAATGTATTTCTACTAACCCTTAGGATACTTGTAGGATTTAATAAAAAGCTTGGGCTAAAGTGCAAGTGTTAATTTACATCCCTGCAGTACAAATAAATGAATGGCTATAACAGTATCCTCCAATTAGGAAATGTCTGTGATCACCTTTCTTGGATTGGAACTTGGAACCTCTGTGCTTATTCCAGAGTGTAATTACACTACAACTTGTGACAATACTCTTTTTATTCATGCACCAGATTAAAATAATCCCGTCCTAGCAGGATTTAGATTAAATGTGCAATCAAACATGCAGTTCTGATATTCTAGAAAACAGATTTAGTCTTCTGAGTGGCAAAGCTATTTTTGAAATGCAAAGCTGTTTTCATCCATTGTAATTTGGAAGTTGCTTTGGGTATTTTTGCCTCGCTCTGATGTACTGTTCTGTGAACGTGAAGTATGGAAACAAACATGTGTAGTGTATTTTTCCATGTGATAAGACTTGGAGTTAATTTCAGCCTGTCAATGACTAAACAAAGGCTGAGCAGTTCCATGTTGGGAAAGAAATTGATGATATTGAAAGTAATACAAGTTTATATTCCACGGTGCTGAATTTCAATCCTGTTCTTTATCTTGTACAGTATGCGATGTCTGTAGAGTGGCAATGCAGTTATCGTCCTTGGTCTTGTCAGTACCAGCCGGTGCTCGCAGGTTTACTACAACATTCAGCGCTATGGATGTTGCGGGTTTCCTCCTGCCATAAACTGACAAGTCGTGATATAAGTGAAAGAATCCTGAAAGCGACTAAACCCCAATTTTAAAATATATATATATATTATTATTATTATTATTATTATTATTATTATTGTTATTTTTCAGAACTATCTTGGCCTCGGAGACATTGGCACATTACGACAGAGCTCGGGTTTTCCTGGACGAGGACTACACGGCGTGTGACAAATTCACGGTAAGTTTGCCGGGTGCCATAAGCCATGTAATTGCTCACAGGTAAACAAGCTGAATGCATGCACAAAAACATTTTGTAATAACTCGGTAAATAACTAAACATCCAGTCAAGTCACATGTGCTGTTTGCTATTAGAGTCACACCTTGTTATACCGGACACTTTCTTTTTTGTTAAAATCTGACTGGCAAGTGATCATCGGTTAAAGTAGGAAATCCGTATTGGTTAAAAGTTGACCAGTAACAGAGAAACTGTTATTACAGAGGCCATTTTAACAGGAGTCAGACTGTATTAGATTTGTCAAATCTCTGTGGGAAAAGATTGCTGGACTTGTTGTTCCAGAGAAAATTCCTTCTAATTTACAAAGAAATTCAGTGCTTAAATAAAATACTGGATGTTGTAGCCTACATCAGTAGATTTCCTAAATAGATTATATAGATCAATATGTTTTAAAGGTTTGTTTTATAGAGAGTATTTTCATCGAAATAAATGGAACCACTTCTAGCTGTTGAAATATTTATGTATTTTATGGTAGTTTTCCTTCTAAAGTCAGGCTTATCAATATGTTTGAGAAAAGAATATGTTATATTAATGCCCTGTCGTCGAATATTGGTGAACTGTTCCCATAAGGATGTTAAGCACCAAAGCTATGTTACTGATTGAGTGTAAGTTATAGGTGTATATAAATATTACTACAATATAAATATTAATACGTCATCATAACCATATTCTCTTTCATGTTCTGTCTTTGGATAAGAAATGGTGTCTAACTTGAAAATAACATAATATATAGTGCTTGCCTAAAAACCTATTTTATATTTATTTATGTGTAAAACTATGTTATTGACACCTAGCTACGCAATACTGCTTGCCCGAAGACCTATTTTGTATTTATTTATGTGTAATGCTATGTTCTGAACACCCAACTACCATCTTTTAACCTATTAAGCAGACAGCATCAGTTGACCTGTTATTGCTACAGTATACAGACAGCTGCCTGATAGAAACACTCCCCACTAGGAAATAGAAGCAGCTGCTATAAATAGCCTCCTTAACTCTGAATCACCTCATGTCTCAAATTATCACTGTGGCAAAATAGCTGAAATTAGTTGTGAGCCAGTTTTAGCAGGTAGCACCTATGGTGAGCAGTGGAGTTAGTTCACTGTCTGTGGAGTAGTTGTGACTTCTCCGCTATTAGAATTGAGTAAGAAATAATTAGTGACCACAGTTCAGACTGAGTAGAATTAGATAACTGTATTAGTAGTTTGGCCCGTCCTTGCATGTACGTTTCAATTACATCCAGTTACAATGGACAAGTCTTGTTAACATTGCTGATTTGGAATTGATAGTCTTGCTTGTTAGTCTAATCAACTTTTAACCTTGCTTGTACATAACATGGTTTATTGTAATCATGTTATATGTAAAATTTGAGCTATTCTCACATTTACACTAATTTTAAAAATACAATATAATATTCATTTTTACAACTACTAGGAAATTACTAATAGGCTTTATGACACGTAAACGTGTTAAGACATTATTTATTGCAAGAACTAATTAATCTGTGTCATGTTTCTGTGAACCAGTGGGAAGTTAGTGATGTAATTGTGATTACACAATGAGATACGGCCAGCAACTTGGGAGCAACAGGAAGATGTCAGAATACCTAAAACTAAGTCTACCCTGACTAATACAACCAAGAGGTGTAGCAGTTGCAAATCTACATTGATCCTCTTTTTCTTGGCAGAGAATTGAAGTCATTTATTTATGTTTTCAGGTTCAGTTCAGGACTAGGTTTTGTAGATCATGGATTAGATTTCCCACTGAAATACAAAACAACTTGCTAGTCTATGTATAATTTGGTATTGACAAGCTATCAGTCATCACATTCCAGTAATGCTTGCAGCTACGGATGTTGCAGGTTTCCTCCTGCCCTAAACTGACAAGCCACAATGTAAGCGATAACATCTTGAAAACAGCTCCAAACCCCAAATAAAAACAAATAAATAAAAATAATTCTTCAACAAACCAAGAAATATCAAGAGACAAAATCTCCTCATTCTGAGGATATGTTTTGAATAATTCCTGTCTCTGAATCTTTGATCAAAGACTTGTGGACTAACTTAGGCCATGGTTTATGGATCCGCCGACAGAATTTTTTCCAGTTTGGAAATTAAAAAGAATTATTTTTATTATATTCCGCCGACAGTGAACTAGATTTTAGAAAATTTAAATAACCCTACCAACTGTCCAAAATATCAAATTGTATTTATTTATATTTTTGACCACCTGAGCCAAAATTATCACCGAAAATTCCGTAAACCAGCAGAATCAAATAACTATTGCCTTACTTGAGACTAATGTAAAACTATAAGTTATCAGACAATCTGAGTGGGTACTTTCTGAAGAGATCACAGAATTTATCAAGTCTTTGACCACATCATGTTCAAGACCTTTGGGTGTAGTCTTCATCCTTTGTGTATTTTAATAATAATTACTGCTCCCTGTCTCACCGAAGTCTGGCAATCTGAGAAGACATGAAGCAGACAGCTAAATCTTAATATTATCTGTGCAATATATTCCTTTCCCACTGTTCTTTGTTCACTCCCAGTCTCTATCTTAGTGGACATACAGGATTGAATTTGGTTATTTTGAGTTAGATTGAATTTCTTATTTTGGGTTGGATTGAATTTCATTATTTTGGGTTTGTGCATTTGCTAATTATGTGTTTTAATGTCTGCTATCTGTGTGACCTTGTGCTGACACATGCTTAAGAAACCTGAGTTATCATCTGGCCTGTACCAGATCACAGCCTTGAGGATTCAAATTCCTCAATTGTCATTGACACTGCTGAAGAATACAGGTCATATGACTGGTCAGATAGGTCAAGACTGGCACCAAGTTAGATGGGTCAAGATTGGCAGCATGGTCAGAGCGGTCAAGATTGGCAGCATGCTCAGATGGGTCAAGATTGGCACCATGGTCAGATGGGTCAAGACTGATACCATGGCCCCAGCAAAGGATGTGGACTTGTCCAAATGACAGGCACCATGGTATCAGCAGTGGATTTGGGCTAGTTCAAGAAACATGCTCCATCATTGTTCCAGCAAAAATGTTGTTGCATATACAGTACTCACACAGCAATGTAAAACAACAAATCTGAATTTAGTTCAAGAGACAAGCACCATGGTCTAAACGAAGGATTCACATAGTTCAAGTGATGAGCACCATCGTACCAGCAAAAGATTTGGCTAGTTCAAGATGCGAGCACTATGGTACTGCCAAAGGATGAGTGCAAGAAATAGGCACTAGGATCCCAACAAATGATTTCAGGTACCATGGCCACAGCAAAATATGTGGACTAGTCCGACAGACAATAACAAAGCCACAGCAAACGATTTGGCTAGTTAAAGAGACGAGCACCATGGTTCCAGCAAAGGATGTAGACTACTAATTACATACCAGCCCCATGATGCTGAATCAGTTCCTTTCATTTTTTGCTATCTTGCCATCAGCATGTATGTATATTGGCAGAGATGTGTACTGTTTAAACCCAGGGTTTATTATCATAGGTATCTCATACATAGTATGTTTAACAGAAAAATGTTCCTATTTTCCATTAGGAAATGGGGAAAAAAACCCAGCATTAATATCATAATAGTTACAATTATCTGAGAATGAACTTTAATACATATATTACCAAGATTAACAAGATAACACTGTTAGATAAGAGCAGGTGTAGCTTTAATGTTGTATCAAGTACACTGATTGGCTGATTCTATGTTTCTTTTTCTTGTCTCTGCCTCAGTCAGGTCAAGGTGTTCATCATCTTCCATTAAATCTTATATTTTCAGAATGCACATCAAAGTTATCTTGGAATATAAGAAAGATATTTCCAATACTAGTATCCCTCCACCATGCCCATGCCTCCTATTGGTGCACATCCCAAGAGATCTCAACATGTATTAACAAATTCTTATTAATAATGACAGAGCAAGTAGTAGCACAGTGAAATTGGACTGGAGGCAATTGTCCTAGGTTTGAACCTGTCCCCAGGAGCCTGGCTGCATTGCCTTCAGAAGTTACCATTCCCATGTGGTCATGCTAGAAGCTGATGTCTGCACTCTTACCTTGTAGTTATCATCCTTGGATTGTCAGCATCTGATCAATTTTAGAGGTTTAATACAACAATACAGACCACAGGAGTTGCATTCAGGTTTCCAGCTTTTGTGAAATAATTGTGAAAGCAGCTCTAAAACCCAATTCAACCAAGACATGCTAACAATATGAGTGATATAAATTGCGAATGCCCTAACAAACAAAAAACTAGCAAAATTGTAATACATCCTCTGGCACATGAGTTAACATCAGAACAGACTCACATCTTGTCAGACTCACATCTTGTCATGCTCTAAACTATGGCTTAGGTTATCGTCTCTGACATTATTTTGTGTTGCATGTATCAGTTGAACATTGGAGCACTACCTCATGCTCAACACTACAGCTTGAAATGTCTACCCCAACTCTGTTTATTCATCATGTGTATTGCATGTAACATAGAACACCACTTTATCATTAGTGTATCGTTTTTTGTATCTTATATCTACTATGAGACCATAGCGTTCTCATAGCAATTTCTTATACATGGTGATCAGACACTTATGAGAGTGCTATGGTCTCATAGTGGATATGAGAGCTTTGAGAGCCGATATCCAGCACATCCTCTTTCTTATCAATTTTAACATCACATGATTTTATGTATTTGTAAATTGAGCTCAACATGCTATGGATAACATTTCCCTTTTTAACCCTATAATGGCTTGTGGGGGGAGGAGAGGGGACACAACCAGGGATTTATACAGCAATGTTTGTGATTAATCCAGCAGGGAAAAGGTTAATATGAGAATGATTATAGCTAATTATATTATTACTAGCTTCCCTAGTATTCCCTATCTGTTGCTAACCTTTTCGCCATCTATCTCTGTGTCCGCAATTTGTAGATCTGTCTGTCTGTCTGTCTCTCTGTCTCTCTGTCTCTGTCTCTCTCTCTCTCTCTCTCTCTCTCTCTCTCTGTCTCTCTCTCTCTTTCTTTCTCTCTCTCTTTTTCTCTCTCTCTCACTCTCACACCAACATACAAAAGTACACCACAATCTGCACTCTAAGCTTCACCCAACCCCTATCCATACATCCAGTCTCCACACAAACAATTTGATTTTTTTCAAAATAACAAATTGTTCAAATAAATCACACCATATTTGACATTGTTAGTTACAGTAGAACTCTGTAGAAAGGTAAAGGATTATTACAGACTATAAAGTTTCCACAGACTGATGATGGGGTGTCCATGGCCATCAACTTCTCACCAAGAACTGCCAAAGATAAACTAATCTCTTTACAGTGTTGGTGGATCACTCTGGATGTCTGGCCCACGGGTAGAGAGGGTTCATTGTGAACCGTAGTCATCTGTTCTAGTCGTTGCTTTCTCACAGTTTTATCGGTAAGCTGCCAAGATACCTTTACAAATGAGGGTACTACAGAGTACTCAACTTACAGACAATAGTAAAGTTATTGTCTGCTTTGTTGAATGACTAATGTGGCTTGAGAACAACATGGACCTACTTGGGTTCCGGACAAGGGTTCTGGGATTGGTCAAGATTGGGGCAGGTTTGGGACAAGTTGATACTGAAGCAGATTTTGATGTTAGCGTAGTAGCATGACATGTCCATATTAACAATCTGAAGTAAATTTTGAAGTGAGATGAAATTGGGGCACATGCAATAGTGTGTCCATAGTTTATCCTGCCATGTTTATCACACAGTGTACATCTGTCTTCTCAAGCTGTTAGTGGTTGTAGGTTCGGTAACATGAATGTGTCAGAAGCACAGCTAACTTGTGAATAATACATTACTGTAATGCAGTTTTCTAACTAGCTGTCTGGATGTGGCACCTGCAGTGTTATTGCCTATGCTAGGCCTCTGGTTTCATGGTTAGACATAGTAACATTGCGGTAATATCACCCAAACTAGACCCCTGAGTTGATCATTTCAAACATGTGGTGATATTACCAAAACTCGGCCCCTGGTTTCATGTATGTTTGATCAGTCTCGGAGGATCATTGCATCCTCAGAGTATTTTGGTCTAGTTCTCACAGTGCTTCATTTCGGAACTTTGTACTCCGACAACAAGATTATTTTACCAGTAAGATGATGTACTAATGGTTTGACTGTATGTCCTCTCCAACCAAGGCCCTTCTGTATGAAACAGCATAACTGTAAGGTAGCCATAACCCCCTCTCTGTTGGATTTATCTCGAACACTAATCATTAGGGCATCTTTGGTTTTGCATCCTGTATGCAGAAGGTTAACTCCAATGTTAGCAATGGTGACGTCTATAGATGGAATTAAGGTTCCTTTAAAGTTATGCTGTTTCATACAAGAGAGCTCAGGGCTCATGGATTCCAATGTAATTTGGAAGTAATCATGGTAGTAGAAAATTATGTCTTTGAAAGTGTAGAATCTTTCATTTAAGACTGTGTATCTATGGTTATCAACTTTAACCAAGCAAACTATAGTAAACTGTGATACTTGATGACCACCACTGGGAGTAACCCATGTGATACTATTCCACTCCATTCCACTCCGTTGTATTCCACTCTTTTCCACTCCATTCTGCTCTGTCCTATATCAGGTGGTAGTGCAATGGTAGAGCATTTGGACTTCGGAGCCAAAGAACCCAGGTTCAAATCCTGTCCCAGGAGCCCAGCATCAATGTTTGTGAATGTTACCTTTCTGATGCGATCATGATAGTATGTACTGTGGCAAGTTATCATCCTTGGTCTGTCAGTAGCAGCCAGTGCTCACAGGTTTACAGCAACATTCAGTGCTACGGATGTTGTAGGTTTCCTCCTGCCCTAAACTGAAAAGTGAAAGATATGAGTGAAAGAATCTTGAAAGCAGCTTTAAACCCCAATTTCTTTTTCCTTCTTAAAAACACACACAAAAAAAAACCCATATATAGTAGAGTAGAATAGTATCCCATCAGTTACACACAATGAATACATCAGCAGTTGAGATAAAGTGTTCTTACAGTATGTCCATGATCTCATCCATGATCTCATCTGTGATGTCATTGTAGTTTGCAGGTCTAGGTGCTTCTTTCTTCTCACAGCTGGTATGTTCTTCCACTGGATGCCACAAGCCACTAGGTGCCATCAGTCTGAGGTATCACACTTCTGACACTGGCTATATTGATTACACAAGGACTCATGCTAGCACATTTCATCACAAACAAAAAGAAAGATACTGTTGCAACTTGGCATTCTATACAGAACACACACAAAAGTTAGCAACATACCATTTTTTGGCAAAAACATAAAAGTAATAATAGAATGTTTTCCTTTCATCGTGTGTGCAGTTTGGGTTACTCGTGTGCAGTTTGGGTTACTCGTGTGCAGTTTGGGTTACTCGACATGCTTGACATTGCTGTTGATGTTAGTTGTATTGCAGTAAATGTTTGTTACATAGTTGATGTCTTTATCTGATGAGTGTGCAACACAAGGCCAAATCATGTGCATAGATAGAAAGTTGTTGGCATTGATGTTAACAGTATTTTATGAGGAATGTTTTCCGAAGTGAATTGTTTCATTGCTGACACTGTACTTCTTGGTTAATGTCTGCACTAAGTGACAGCTGTTCTTAATATGTTATCCATATTTGTATTTTCTTACCATCACGGTGTGTATTTTAGGTCATGCATGTTATTCCTTTGCTCTCAGATTTCTACATACTCACATTAGTACAGAACTGTACACTAAATGTACTAAGTGTTGATATGACTGGGTTAATATGCTAACAGTTTCACTAGGTGATTATAACATGATGGCCGATATACATTCTGTTAATCTGTTAATGACTGCAATTACATACTCGGCAGAGATTTTATGGTTCGACATTAGTGCTACCAATGTCGACATTGTCCTGAAAATGCCACTTGTGTCAGTGCTTAGTATATATATATAGTACAGTAACCTAGTTCTGAAATTGACATTCCAACCGCACCTGGCACAGGTTACCTGGCTTGTCAGTCAACACTCCAAGACTGTGGCTGTTCCATCAGGTCTGCCTTGCAATAGCTGCACCCGTACCATCTACACGTAGCTGTTCACAGCTGCCTGGGATATCAGCGATGTCGATGGACAGAACATTGGCTTGGGGAGTATCCTCTGACCATCAAGGCTTAGAGGGGTTTTGTTTGGTTGCATTTGTCTGACATACATCTAGATGGTCATAATAATGGTGGCAATCGCTTTTGACCATCTTCCAGAAGGATGAAACAAACAAACATCAGTACCGGTTATCATGAACCTCCCGTTATCTCAAGCATCTCTGCTTGCCACCCACAGTAATCAGGTTAATTGTGTTGACACAGTCTGGCTTTTTGTTGAATTAAAGGTTATTTCAATCTTTGCAAGTGTTGCCTTGGCATAGTAAGAAATCTTTAACAGTCAATTCGATTTAGATGGACATCTACTCTTATTTTGTCTCGGTGTAAATTGTATATCACTGTGCACTAGCATTGCAGCATATAACAGATTAGTTTTTAGATGCCATCAACCAGGGCTTAAACTACAAGATGCATCTATCTGTCTGTCTATCTGTCTAACTGTCTGTCTATCTGTCTGTGAAATATGTATGTCCAGTTGTCTCTGCTCTGAGGTCATCTTAACAATTGAGAATACAGGTCTTGTAACGACGGCACACTTTCCTAGGAACTTCTTCATGCCAGACATTTCATTATATGTGTTGTTATTCTTGTATTAGTTCAATTAACCTGTATAGGTATTTAATTGCCTGTTGGTCAGTCCTAGCAAATATAATGATGGCAAACGTTCCTAAGAACTTCTTCAAGTGAGACATTTGATTTTATCACCCAATACTGGCTCCCACAGGAGATAACGTCAGTAGGACAACAATGTTATTCTACTGTAGATAACATT